>JAKSZT010054304.1:48719990-48787607 GCA_026826555.1 Tolypeutes matacus
TATCTATCTATCTATCTATCTATCTATCTATCTATCTATCTATCTATCTATCTATCTATCTATTGTGGGTAAAAATCAAAATTTTCACAATACATGTGATGCGCCTACTTTTAAAACTGTTAATTATTCCACCCCTTTCCTAATGGCATGGGAGAAGTCCCAGGTGCCTGTTGTTTTGATTGATTACCCCACCCATCAATCCCCTGGGTGGGGCCAATGGTAATGTCCTGGGAGAATTATCTGGAGCTTCTCCTGGCTTCCAGGAGAAAATCTGGTGAGGATCTTCCAGCAGCCATCTTGGGGTATTGTTGTCCACATGGTCCTTTCGCCAGGTTCCAGATCTATCTATTGATTCCCTATATGAAGCCTGCTTCACTATGACTTCAATTGCCATCTATATACAATGACTTGTGGAGGTGTTCCCTGAAATCCAATTAGACATCTCCGCTTAGATATTTTGAAGTATTTTAACTGAATACAAAACTAGGATCTTAATATTCCTACTTTTAAAAAAACCTGGGTCTACAGTATTTTCAATCAGTAAATGGCACCAACATTGCCCATTTGTCTAAGACAGCTTTGATTTCTCCTTCTTTCTTACGCCCCACATCCAGCCAGTCATCAGATCTTACAGATTGTATGTCTGAACTATCCAGCAAAGCCATCTATGTAATCCCACCCCTCCGCCCCCAGTCCTGTGGTTTAAGCCACAGTTCTCCTGCCTGGATTACTTTAACAGGTTTTGAATTGGTCTCTAAACCTTTGGTCTTATTCCCCTTGACTCCACTTTTCACACACAGTAGCCAGAATGCAAATATGATCATGTTATTTCCCTGTATAAAACCCTTTGATGGATTCCCACCCTTTTTAGGATATGAGTCAACCTCCCTAACATGGCCCAATAGAAACTGTATGACCCGATCTGTGCTTACTTCTCAAGGCTCATTTCTCTCTATTCCCTCTTCTTTCCCTCACACCCTTCCCCTTCTCCTCCATGTCTTTACACAGGCTGCTCCCTCAGCCCTTTATCTAATTAATTGAAAATCATATTTCAGGTCTCAGCTTAAATGTCCTTTCTTCTAGGGAGGACTTTCCTGAGCCACAAATTGTTTGCTGTCACCAGTGACAGGTCTGCCACATTGCAAAACACCAAGGGGTTGAAATTTGTGTTGTATTATGTGTGAATGGTGCCCCTGAAGTTGAGCAATGCCGTGACCCAGCACACTTTGTTCCTCACTGTCATTGTTTAATTGTCTTCTCTGCTGGGCTTCAAGCTCCATGTCTTATTCTTTGTTGTAAGCCTGGCACATATTAAGAACTCAATCAATATTTGTTGAATGAACAAATAAGGTTTTATTTTTTTAATAACAATTTTTTTTTTATTTTTAAAGGAGCTTTAGATTACATAAATGTTACATAAAAATATAAAGGATTCCCATATGCCCCCCCCACTCTCCCACATCAACAACATCCCTCATTAGTGTGGTATATTTGTTACAATTGATGAACCCACATTGAAGCATTGCTGGACGACAGTTTACATTATAGTTTATACTTTGCCCTGAACAATTTTGTAAGTTATGACAAAATATACAATGACCTGTATCTGTCATGGCAATGTGGACAAATCCAATGTCCCCAAAATGCCCCCATATTACACCTATTCTTCCCTCTCCCATCCCTTAGAACCTCTGGTGGTCACTGCCCTTACATCGATGATAAAACTTCCTCCATTGCTAGAATAATAATGTCTATAGTAGAATAATAATAAGTCTACTTTAGTCCATTGTTTATTCCCCAATCTTGAGGATTTTGGGATGGTGATGCCCACTCTGCATCTGACTGAGAGGGAGCTTAGATCTCATGGGGCAGATGGATGGAGCTACCTTGCTTGTGGTTGCAGACACTCTCTGTTCCTTGGGATGGGTGTTGTCCATCATCATCTCCTTGTTAGTTGTCCTGGATGAGTCCAGCGAACCAGAGAGTAGGCATTGCAACTCTGCTGAAATTCAGGGCTCAACTGGCACCAAATGAAGTTTTATGAGAGATGTGACTAATTAAAAAGCATATAAGGAAAAATGCTGGGATGGAAAAAAAAAATTCTGGAAACCATTCCTGTTACAGAATAATGTAAGGAATTGAGACTATTTAGCTTGGAGAAATTAAGATTTAGAACAGATATAATAGCCACCCTCAAAATTGGTAGGGCTATCATATGAAAATAGAATATATTTATTCCATTTCATCTCAGGACCGTAATTCAAACAACTGAAGGCAAGTTATAGGAGAACAAATTGGACCCGAAAATAAAGTTGAAAGAAATTTCCAAAAATGAGAGCTGTCCAGAAATGAAACTGGTGGCTCACAAGGTAATGAGTTCTACTTCATTGAAGATGTTCAAGCATAAGCTGGAGGTCCATTTGTTAGGATCATTGTTAGGCAGCAGCTGGACAAGAGAGCCTTTATGGATCTTACTCAAATGCCTGTGATTTTCTGACAGTAAGGGCACAATACTTTTTAGTTGAACTCAAGCATTTATTTAATCCCTTTTTTATGCTTAGAGTTATTGGGGATGTAGTACTGCAAGACTCATCCTTTTTTTTTTTTTTTTTTTTTTTTTAACTGGGAGGTCCCAGGGATTGAACCCTGGTCCCTCCATATGATAGACAGATGCCGAACCTCTTGAGCCACATCCGTTTCCCAAGAGTCATCCTTGACCTCAGAGGCATGCAGCCAGGTTTGAGAGACAATGCCAGGCTCATAGGAAACAATTAGAAGGCAGGACCTTACAGAATATCATCAAGGGTCTACATGTGAGGTACAGTGGATTGCTCAGTGAGTGGAGATTAGGATGTGGTCTTGCTTTGTGGTGGAAGGCTTCACAGAGGAAGAGGGATTTGAAAAGGGCCTTAGTGGATGGGAGAACTCTGAAGATGAGGGTCCATCTCAGGAGAGTGGGGTGAAATGGCAGGGCTCTGTGAGAAAAGCAGATGGAGCAGATGGAGGTGCTCCTTACACCTTTAGTTCAAAGCATAAGAATCTGCCATTTAGCAGAACTAAGGGAGTTCTTGTGTCCTTAGATGAAGATGAGGAAGATGGAATGGGGGCTGGCCTGAGAATTTGCTTAAACTCAGGAGTCACGTCCTATGTGGTAAAAGGGAATGAGGTCCTTGCCTATCCTGAACACTATCAAATATTTGGAGTTCTGTGGGTGAGTCAGAGGTGACTCAGCTGCTCAGGAGGAGGAGGAGAGTAGGGGAAGCCCCAGCATTGAAGTTGCCTTACTGCTTATAGCCCAAGAGATCATGTGTCTTATATATCTGTGAGGATACTTTTGGATAAAAGTAACCTAAAAGCCAATTAACAGTGACTTAATCAAAAGGAAGATTATGGTCTCAAGTATCAAATATTCTGAGGTATCTCTGATCTAAGGTTTGTTATTTCATGAGTTCAATGGAATCATCAAGAATTTACTCCTTTCCATTTTTCTTATTAATTTGTTCTCTTAGGTTGAGTACCCTCATGGTCCCAAGAAGGCTTCAGCAAGTCCAGGCTTCAAATGTGGAAAACATCCAGAGGCAGACAAAAGGCTAATATTCTTGCTTCTAGGAGCAAGAAAACCTTTCTTCAGTAATCCCTCAATCAACCTCCTCTCAAATCTCATTGGCCAGGTTCTATCACAAACCTATTTCTAAATCAGTGACTGGGCAGGGAAAATGGAATTACCATGGTAGGGACCCAGTTCTCTTGCACATATGGATGCCTGATACCTTACCAAAATCGAGTTCTTTATCATGGGAGAAGTGGGGAATGGCTGTGAGTGGACAGCCAACAATGACTACCACATTTCCTTTCTAGTTAGCATGTGAAATTCCTTAGATATGATGGAGGCAAGGATAGAGATGATGTGGCCAGTACTGCTTGCCTTACCTGACCTGGGAGTCCTAGTCAGGATAAGCTTTCTGGCCTAGGGCACCTGCTGTTGGTTCACTGGTGGAGCCTGAGGTTCTCACTGGAGCAATAGGGGTGCAGTCAACCAGATGATCTTTAAGGCAGCTTGCAATCCTTACTATGGGCCTGGCATTGTGCTAGGCTCACAGCATAGTATCTTGTGTAATCCTCATCTCAAATCTCCAAGTCAGGGATTATTATTCTTACCTTCAGTAAGGAATTGATATTAGATAACTTGCCCAAAGTCAATAGTAAGTAGTAGAGTGGGGATCTGAAATCAGATCAGTATTTATTCTTCCAACTTAGAGAGTCCGTGAAACTGGGAACAAACCTGGGAGTGTGATTTAGAGTTCTTCAAACTATCTTTGGCAAAGAATCAGATTGAAAAAAAATTTCTAATCCATTAAGGGGCAATATATTTGTAACATACAATAAAAAGAATTACTAGAAAAGTGAAGGGAAAAAAAAAGTAAAGACATACAAAATACAAGAATTGCTTTTTATTATTCAATCTAGCAAATGTATAAATACTCTGCCAAATTGCTATGAAGTTTTAGAAACACTTATTCTTTATTTCTGCACTAATCTTGCTACAGACTGGTAACAAACAGTTTAGGGACCAGCACTGGCCTTCAGGCCACACTGAGCAGCACAGATTTAGGCAGCTTTCTACCTCTGCACTCTTCTCTAGGTTGCAACTCAGGGTGTTCGATGCTTGGATGTCTCAGCTGAGAAGATGTGGGAGAATTGCTGGTTGTGATGTTGAGAAAGCAGAGAAAGAGGTTAGATTTTGCATTGCTGTTTTCATAGCAACTTCTATTTGCATCAAATGGTTTATATTAGACCTGAGGAAACAATTTCTTGATGGTAATTTCCCAACTTCCTACTATGTAGGAAAGAGACTGAATTCAACAGGGATATATGAGATGGAAGAGACTCAGGAGATAAAGACCTTCCCATCAAAGGAAAGGTCTGCATTTAATTGCTGAAAACTCCAAGTTGGACATGTCATTGGATGATGATTCATCTTGGACAAAAATATGAGCTTCTTGATTTCAGTGACTCTAGGGTTGTGTGGTTAATGCTTGGACATATATCCTTTTCTGACGTAAACATGACTTCAATCTGGTGAGATACATCTACAAATACATCTCATTATTTATTTCATTTATTAGGAAATTCCAAGAAATATATACTAGGGAGTCTCCCCAATAATCTAGATTTGTTTTCCTCCAAGATTTAGGAAATCTGGAATGATCATTTGTTCAGTGTATGAAACTTAGGATCCTTTGTGAATACTACATATATAGAAATTAGAATCCACCAGAAGCTCTAAGATGCTCAAATATCTTCTCTCTCTCTTCATTCACAAATGATTTGAGCCTCTATCTCATACTCTTCTTTTTGCTGCCCTCTGTTCTCCCTCCTACTGCCAGATGCCTGGATTTCAGTGCGTTTGTATATGACTCACCCAAAATGTAGCTTTTCAATTTCATGATCTACATATTTCCTGTGACCTTTTCCTCTGCCTCTCCTCAGCCACTTACTCTAGTGGTCAGAGCCTGGATTTTATCATCCCTCAAAACTGACCCATCTCAAAAATCTCTCCATTCAGACATTATACTCTCTGACCATATGCTCCTCTCCTTGGTGATTCAGATCCTTCCACCACAAATGTTTATTGACTTCATCAGAACCTTCAGTCCATTGAGTCACCTACATTATCCCTTTTTTAATAAGTTAACCCCTGTCTTCACTTCCCTCATTATTTGACTTGGTCCATCTTTCCAATCAGGCACTTACCTATACTCTCAAATTCCATTCCTCCTTGTGCCTTTGTTATGCCTATGGGACAAAACAGTTTTGCCTTCTCTGTGTTTGCAAAAGGCTGCCAATAGAAGCCCAAGAAAATTTATTCAATCTGGTAGACCAGTTCAATTCATGATCACGTTCCTAAACTGGGTTCTCAACTCTTCCTGGAAATCTACCATGTTTCACGAGTTCTTTACTTTCCATATCTCTGTAAACATCATTTCAAATCTTTGCCACCCTCCTCAAAGCTCCCTGCATTCTCGCCTCCTTATTCGCACTTTTCAGATAAAATAGAAACCATCTGATGAAGGCTACCTCAACTTCCTGCCAACGAGTGTTCAAATCTGCCTTCTTCTGTACCCAATGTTCCTACTTTCTTCCTGTTATTATTCAATGAAGGTCTTCCTCCTCCCTTCAAAGGTCATCCTTTCCTCTACCTCTTACTTAATCCCATCCGCTCCTGCTTTCTGAGCTACCTGATTTCATCAGTTCTCCCATCTCACTCCTCTTTCTTCAACTTCTTCTCTATTTGTTCAAAATTTTGAAAGGTCATTCACACTTGTCATCTACCCTTTCTTAACCTCCATTTAATACACAACCTATCTATCTTCCATTCTCTGACACTTTTTTTTTATTGTATACATTTTTTATTATTTAAACCATGTATGTTTTTGCTTAAAATTTTTTTCACTCTTCTTCAGAAAGTCATCAATGACTCCCATTTGCTATATCCAGTGGGGGCCCATTATTCTTGACCTTTCTTGACCTCCAAGCAGCATTTGGTGCAGTTGACTACTCCCTCCTTCTTGAAATAGTTTCTTTTCTTGTCCTCAGAGGTGTCACTCTCTCCTGGTAGTTCTTTTTACCACCCAAGCCACTCTTTTTTCTTTAATTTTAATTTTTTCCTTTTCATTTTTTAAATTTTTAAAAAGATACTTTATTAAAAAGACAGAGAACTACAAGTGTTGGAGAGGATGTGGAGAGATAAGAACACTTATTCACTGTTGGTGGGAATGCAGAATGGTACAACCACTATGGAGGACTGTTTGGCAGTTCCTGAAGAAGTTGAATATAGACTCACCACATGACCCAACAATACCACTACTGGGTATATACCCAGAAGAACTGACAGCAGTGACATGAATACACATCTGCATACCAAAGCTTATAGCAGCATTATTCATGATTGCCAAAACTTGGAAACAACCCAGGTGTCCATCAACCGATGACTGGTTAAACAAACTGGTGTATTCACATGATGGAATTTTATGCAACTGTAAGAAATGAAATTGTAAAGCATATGACAACATGGATGAACCTGGAGGACATTACGTCAAGTGAATAAAGGCAGACACAAAAGGACAAAAAAAAAAAAAAAAAAAAGATACTTAGATTACATAAATGTTACAGAGACTATATAGGGGATTCCCATATGCCCCACTCCCCACACCTCCCACATTTTCCCACGTTAGCAACATCCTTCATTAGTGTGGTACATTCATTGCAATTGATGAACACATTTAGAAGTATTGCCACTAAGCACGGCTTATACATTATAGTTTACACTCTCTCCCACTCAATTCTGTAGGTTATGGCAAGTTATATAATGGCCTGTATCTGTTGTTGTAATGTCATACAGGATGATTTCCAAGTCCCGAAAATGCCCCCTTATTACACCTGTTTTCCTCTCTCTACCCTCAGAGCCTCCGTGGCCACTGCCTCCACGTCAATGATATAATTTATAAAATCACAATAAGTCTATAGTTGAATACTAGTAAGTCCACTCTAGTCCATAGTTCATTTTCCAATCCTGAGGATTCTGGGATGGTGATGCCCACTCCACCTTTAGTTAAGGGGGTGCCAAGCCACTCTATCAATTTCTTTTGCCAGCCTCTACTGCTCTGACTTATAAGTATCTGGATTCTTCGGGGCTTGGTTCTGGCTCCTCTCCTCTTCTCTCTTCTCCCCTCCCCTCCCCTCCTCTCCCCTCCCCTTCCCTCTCCTCTCCCTGTCTAGTTCTTGGAGTTCATATTAAATCTCTCTACCTCACTCACAATGACCCTCACTTGCTATGCTTCGCCTTTTAGTTCCTCAAACATGTTAAGTTCCTTCCTACCTCAGGACCTCAAGTCTAAGGGCGAAGAAGGAAGAACAGCTAGTGGGTTCTAAAGAGGGCCCAGGGTCAGCTATGTTGTACATCAGTGCAAATCTACCCACACTTCAGAGACATTCTCTTGTTCTGTGGACCTATGGCTCCACAGAATATGTGTCTCCCTCGCGCTAAGATTCTTAGCACCTCCTTCTTCACTTGGCCAACACCACTCAGCCTTAAGTCCAGGTGAGTTGCTCTGTTAAAGGCTCTGATTTCTCATTAGAAATCATCTTAATTATAATAAAATTGTGTGGTTAACTTTGTAATGCCCGTTGCCCTCACAAGCTATTACATCCCTGAAGGAAGGGACCAGACCTGTCTTATCCACTGCTTTTCCCCCTGCACCAAACACAGTACCAAGTACATAGCAGGTTCTGAGTGAATAAACACTTTGATTCGTCAAATATGAGATAAACATGTAAGAAGACTAGATTAGTTATGCTGCATAGAAGCCACAGTTAGAAATTTGGCCCCAGTGGAGTGAGTATGCTAGGATCAGTATGGGGAAGTGGCATATCCCTCTTCTAAATAATCCAGGAAGACATCTTCAAATAGGCATGAAATTCTGGGTTGTTCATTGGACAAACTATGGACTTTGTTATTCAATGGCTTCATGACCTTGGAAAACTTTTTTTTTTTCTTTAATAATGGGAGGAGAAAAAGCAGAGTAGTAGGCTGAATTCTCATTTTCCAGGTTGCTAGCAGATAAGCAACAATGATGGTGAATGACCATTATGAACAAGGTTCAGTGTGGAAATCAAATAAAGCTTTGTACAAAGTTAATCTAATACATATTTAATGGTATATGTGACTATTTTTGCTCTGAATGGCAATTCAGCATCTATGCTAAGCAGCTCACTAGATTTATGTAACTCGTGACTGTAATTTATATTTCTTTCACTTTACCAAGCTGGGCATTTCTGAGACCAACTTCAGGGAGTTGAAAGTCTATTCAACTAAAAAAATGTTATTTCCCTTCTTTCTCTCCCAAGTGCAGGGGTGGGCTGTTTTCTCTTTCCATCCAGAAATGGTGGGTGGGGAGGTGGAAGGTATTATAAGGAATGGTCCAGGTCTAGTTATTGGCACAAGTACAAAGTATGTTTTTCATAGTGTAAGCACCTATCTCTCCATCTGGTACCATGTGGGCATTTTCTCAAATGTCTAAGGGATAGAGTTACTTTTATTAAGTATTCACTCTGTGCCAGGTGCTTTACAAGCATTCACGCCTTTATTTATTACAACAACACCTGAGGGAATAATTTTTTTCCCCACACTACAGAGGACAATACTGAGTTAGGGGATGTCCCAAGGGCATGCAGCTGGGAAGTGGCTGGGCACAGAGATAAGCAGTGCTGTTTTTCCTCAGATTTTTCATCTCCCCCATGTCCTCTCAAGTCAGAGTGCTAAGAAGGCTTCTGGAAGCTCAGGGCTCTCTGGTGCTCAGCCTTGTGGGAAAGGGGAGCTGTTGATAACACAAAGATGACTGGGAAGCTGCGGAAAATGACCAGTGCAGACCCGGTAGACATAGGAATGTACCTTGGAGGAGGGTTCACATGGGGATGGGCCAGCTAACTGAAGGAATAAGGTCCTGGGAGTTAGGAACTATGGGCTTGAAAGAAGCTTAGCGTTTTTGAACCTTTTGCCACAAAGATGGCTTCTATTACTTTTCCTCAGAGAATATTTTAAAGTATTTTGGCTGGTTAACATTTTTTTGTAAAGGAAATCATTCATTTTCCTGGTTTTGTTCATCACAGATACAATATATGACTACTCTTAGAGCTTCTGGTTAGCATGAGTCAACCTGTCTTTCTACACAAAATAGATATAACTCCTGCCAAACGTGGACAAATAACTTTTTAAGGAGCCTGTGTCGACTTATGGGAGGCGGGGATGGTAAGTGTACAATTTTCATTAGGATTTTTCAAATTTTGGAAATTGCTCAAAGACATCTCCCCATCCTAGTTCTTAGGAGTTGCCTTAATAAAATACCACTAATTGGGTGGCTTAAAACAAGTCGGGGCGAGAATCTACATTTTAAGTTCCCCCGAAGTTTGGTGGGCACTTAAGACCAAAAAGCGAAGCAGCCCACTCCATATAGCAAAATAGTACCAGTTTATTAGGGAACTTACAGACTGGGAAGCTGGTGCTGGGCGGCCACAGGACTTTCAGAGTAGCACTCCGCACCACCCAGCGGTTTACAGGGGGTTATATGAGGTAAGAAGGCACAGAGCCAAGTTGGGATTTGCAAGATCATAATCGTGTTTCTTTGAAGTTCCTGCTATGCAGCAGGAATAGTTCAGTACGGATAGCTATCATGCTTAGGAATGTGCACATATGCTTTAAGATGTACTTACTGGGAGGATTTTTTTTTTTTTTTTCTTATCTAGGAATTTATGGCTTCTTTGGGTTTGGGCCTCACAAACAGAAATTTATTATCTCATAGTTTTGGCTAACGAAGTCTGAAATCAAGAAGTGGCAGGGCCATGTTTCCTCTGAAGCTGTGGGGTTCTAGTGGAGGTTTGCTGACAACTGTGGCATTCTTTGGCTTGCAGTGTAAGTTAATCTCTGCTTCTGTCACTTGAGTGTCTTCTCTATCTGTGTCCAAATTTCCTCCTCATACATATGACACCAGTCATATTTTATTAGGGACCACCCTAACCCAGTTTGGTCTTATCTAACCAATACCATTTTCAAAAATCTTATTTCCAAATAGGATCACATTCAGGGGTTAGGAATTGAACTTATCTTTTTGGGGGGCACAATTCAATCCATAACCTCTGCCATGAGTGCCTTCAAGAACCTGCATGAGCTTTGTGACCCTAGGTTAGGCCCTATTGATCCAGACTAACTTCCTTAGTTTCCTATTGAGGAAACTGAGGCCCTGACAAGGTAGGGAAAATTTCCAAAGTCACTGAGAAAGTTAGTGTCTAAAATGGATATTAAGTAATGGAACACATGTATCACCTGGGACCCACCAGCCTGTCAGAAGTATAGTGATTACTGGTTCATTCTGCAGCCAGTTCTGTAGCTTACGAGAATTCAAAAGTCTTCCAATCATTTTTGTTTATCTTTTTTGTTGTTGTTTCTTTTTTCCCTTTCTGTTCTTCTTTCTTTTTTCCCCCCCTCCTATCATTTTAAGTTCCTGGGTTTATGTTCTTTTGATACAGCTCCTATGTCCTTGTAGTGTGTAACCGTTGGGGAATTTGATGCAATTATGAATTCCAAAAATATAATTGAATCGTGCTTGTAAACTGATCTGTTAATCTGGGCATGATTAGGGCATTAAGCCCCACCCCTTGGTGGGTGGGGAATTGAATATAAAAGACAAGGCAAAGGACAGTTGAAGCAGTCTTTTGAGAAGCAGTTTTGATATTGGAAAGAAGGCCCCAGGAGAAGAGAAGCAAGCCGTTTGCCTGATCGTCTACAGCTGACCTTGTGGAGGAAACAGGAGCTAAGCCCGGAGAGAAATGCAGCCCCGGGAAGAGAGGAACCCCAGAAGCCTGAACCCTGGTAAATGCTGGCAACTGTCTTGCTCTAACACATGGCAATGGACTGTGGTGAGAGAAGAAACTTAACGCTTTATGACCTGGTATCTGTGGACTTCTACCCCAAATAAATACCCTTTATAAAGACCAACCCATTTTTGGTATTTTACATTAGCACCCCTTTGGCTGACTAATACATAGCGTTATGTCTGTTTTTCCATATCATACCCCATGTATAAAGTTGGTCCCCACAATCCCACAATTAAATCCACTTACACAAGTGTTTGGAGGGGAAAACATGTCATAAAATGATCAGCTCCTGCCAGTGATCCAGCTCTATTCTCTCTTCTTCTCATCTCTGCTCTCATCCCTTTCTTTCCAGAATGTGCCTCATTTCTACAGTAGAAGAAACTCTTGGCCTTTTTTCTGTCTGCTTTCTGTCCATGGCTAGATAAGTAAACACACTGTCATCACAGGTTTCAGGAGGTCCTTCTGACTGGGCCCACCCTCCTCCCCTTAGCAGCTGGGACTATGGACAGAGGTTCTCATTCTCCATTATCCAAACTCCGGTGGTGAGAGGACCCAAGGGCATGGGAGGAGAAGAGGTGATTGCTCTTCTTAGAGAAGAAAGGCTTCTTGACACCCCTCTCCCCCCAAAAAAGGCCCCAATCCAATCCTCATCTTTACAGTTGCGTCCAAAACACATATACTCATATCCGAGTTTCTGTTTAACCCTTATATCCAACCTAGGTGGAAAGTTTTGCAAACTCTCTAGATGAGAAACTGAGGCCCAGGGAAATGACTCTGTATAGACTGAACCTAAAAGATAGAGGTCTGAAGTAGGGCAATGCCTAAGATAATGACCCATGCATTTGCAATGACATCCACCCAATCCTCTGGCCTCCAATCCAGGAGCCTGACGTGCCATTCCAGCAGAAAGCTCATTTTAGTGAAATTCATTGAAGATTGTGGTAGTTTTAAAATATGTCCACAAATTCTTTGATACTCTTTCTTCCAAAAGGTGAAACCTAATATCCCTCCCCTCCATTACATGCTATACTTAGTAATTTGCTTCTGGTGAATAGAATATGGCAGAAGTAATGATGTATGATTTCTAAGACTAGGTCATAAAAATCACCGTGGCTTCCTCTTTGCCTCGCTCTTGGATCACTGGCTCTGGGGGAAGCAGCTGCCATGTTGTGAGGATACTCAAGAGGCCCTCTGGAGAGGCCCATGTGGTGAGGAAACAAGGCTGCCTTCCAATGGCCAGTGAGGAACTGAGGCTGCCTGCCAACAGCTGTGTGAAGGAACCATCTTAGATGTGAATCCTCCAGCCCCTGTCAAGCCTTCAGGTAACTGAAGTCCTGGCTGACACTTTGACTGCAATATCACGAGAGATTCTGAGCCAGAACCACCTGGTGAGCCACTCCCAGATGCCTGCCCTACAGAGGTATAAATATTTGTTGTTTCAAGTCACTACATTTGGGGGCAGCAAGAGGGTAAGGTGGTCTCCATTACTCACATTACCCATGTGACCAAACCATATCAGCATTTCTAAGCATCAGTTTCCTCTTGTATAAAATAGCAATAATAGGGGAGCAGATGTAGCTCAAGTGGTTGAGTGCCTGCTTCCCATATATGAGGTTCTGGGTTTGACCCCCAGTGCCTCCTAAAAACAAACAAATGAAAAAAAAAAAAAAAGCCAACTCTCATTGGGGAGCAGATGTAGCTCAGTGGTTGGGCACCTGCTTCCCATGTACAAGGTCCTGGGTTCAATTTCTGGTACCTCCTAAAAAAAAAATAGCAATAATAATACTGCATGGTATACCTGACACATACATATCTAAAACTGACTAACTCGAAATAAGTGCTTAACAAATTGTAGCTATTGCCAAAATGTCATCAGCTGGGTGGCTTTTCTAGGTGAATTTCTGTGTCTGGGTTTCAGCTGTCCACTTCCCTCCCCAGAAGTGCTGATCTCAAACTTGTTAGAATGCGTTGCCTGGGGGGCAATCCTCCCAGCCAATGATTCAGGATGTCTTCTTTAGTTTAGCATAGAGAGTCTCAGTCCCTCTCTCCTCTAACCTCCATTCTTAACCCTAACCTTTCATCTCAAAATTTGAGCTTTGATGATTTCCACTTCCTTCCTTTGGTTACTTTAACCAAAGTGAGTCAGGTCTTACTGAAAAACTGACCACAGCCAGTTGACTCCCACCCTTCCCCAGGGCAAGGCTGCCTGGGCAGAGGGTGAGGGGACCAGCATTTATTCAGCCCATTTCCCCCTTTCTTTCCGCCAAGTCACAGGGCTTTGTGTAGGGCTTCCCCAGCCACCATGTCCCTCCCAACACACCGCAACCAGAAGCCAATCTCATTTGTCTGGTGGCTCAGGGAAGGGACAGAAAGACTGGCTGCTGCTTGAGGCCTTGGGTATCCTACCAAGTGGGCTAATTTGCTTTTTTTTTTTTTTAAAGATTTATTTATTTATTTATTTCTCCTCCTCGCCCCGTTGTTTTGCGCTTGCTGTCTGCTCTCTGTGTGTTCTTTTTTTGTTTTTAAACAATTTATTGAAGTATATCATTCATACACGAACATGCATAAACTATAAGTGTTCAGTAAACATCGTAAACTTACAAAACAAACATACATAACATCATACAGGGCTCCCACACATCACCTCCTCCCATAAACACCCTGCATTGTTGTGAAACATTTGTTAACAAAGCATGAAAGAGCATCGTCAAAGTATTACTACTAACTATAGTCCGTATCTTTCTCCCCTGTAAATTCTTTAAGGATTTATTTATTTATTTACTTTTATCCATTTTTACCCGCCCCCCCCCCATTTTTGCTGTTTCTGTGTCCATTCACTGGGCAACTCTTTGTGTCCATTTCCTTCCCTCTCTTCTCATCCTTCTCCTCCTGTCTTCGCTGGGATTCAATCCTCGAAATCTCCAATGTGGGAGAAAGGCTTCCTACGACCTGCGCCACCTTAGTTCCTGGTTTTTCGGTGCGTCCCGTCCTGGCTATCCCCTGTCACTCTCCTGTCATGTCACTATCTTGCTGTGTGGTTCGCGGGGCCTGGCGGCACTCCCACGCACGGGGCTTGATGGCCCACGCGCCTTCTATATTTTTCTTTTTTTTTTGTTTTTACCGGGAGGCCCCAGGGATGGAACCCAGGTCTCTCCATATGGGAGACAGATGCCCAACCACCTGAGCCACATCTGTCTCCCTACTATATCTTTTAAGGTTGACCAAAGATACCCAAAGTTACAGGCTTTTCCCATACAGGATGGTCATATAATAAATCTGGCTTAGTTTATCACTAGCATTCTAAAAACCAGACCTAGGGAGAAAAACTAAGTCTGGGGACACATGCATGGTTTCTAATACAGCGAATGTTAAGCCTACCCTGATTATCACAAAATCAGGTCAGCAAGAATATTTGCATTTCTGTGTGTTCTTCTGTGTCTGCTTGTCTTCTCTTTAGGCAGCAATGGGAACCGATCCTGGGACCTTCTGGAGTGGGAGAAAGGAGCTCAATCTCTTGTACCACCTCACCTCCCTGCTAATTTGCTTTTATCCCACTTTATTGAGTAGGGCTGTCTCTGATTTCAGAAAAGGAGAATTTTCAAAAAACATGTATTATTATTATTATTATTATTATTATTATTATTCTTAGTTTTGAGGTATTGGGGGCCGGGGATTGAACCTAGGACATCTTATGTAGGAAGCTGACGCTCAACCACTGAGCCACATCAGCTTCATTGAGTTGGTTTTATTGTTTATTTTTCTTATTGTTTGTTTTTGTTTTTTTCAGGAGACATCAGAACGGAACCATGACTTCCCATGTGGGAGGCAGGTGCTCAACTGTTTGAGCCACATCTGCTCCCACAAGAATTTGGTAGGAGTTTTTAATTGTGAATACCAGTAACAACTAACTGTGTGCACTGGGACCTCTTTCGAGTGCAAGAAGCTATGTTACATTTTATCTTACTTAATCCAATAACCCTGTGAGGGAAGAATCAGGCAAATTAGTATTTACCCATGGGCTTTTGGAACTTGAAAACATACTACAAAACATCCTCTGCTTATCTTTCTAATTTTGGTGTGTACAAATCTCATCCTAAATCTTGAAAATCAGCATGTTCTTATATCTCCTTAAAGGACTGAGTCAATGGGAGGATCATGGCTATCTTTGCTGTTAGCTTTTGAAGAAAGAATAGCTTTACCCCCAATCAGATGTGGAAACCTCCCTCTCTCCTGGGAAAGTGTAGCTGGTTTCCTCTTTCTGGTATGTGGAATTCACTTACCTATTCTCTTCTATTTTGGAAACTTTGAGGAAGCAATTTTATTAGGACAGAATTCAACTGACAAACAGCATTATTTTAATTACATGCTTTTATTTATTTAAAATTAAAATCTGCTTTGAAGACAGACAAACCATGTAACATTCCCAGAGGAATTGAAATGCTTCTAGTTAAAATGGAGTTCTATTAGAACCAACTTTAAGGTGTAATAAATAACAGGCTGGCCACAGCTTTAAAAAATCAGAAATCCCTCTGAACCGCTGGAATTTAATCATCAAAGAGGCCCCAGGTTTCCCTTCCTAAGAGAGTAATAGTCTTTGTAATGATCCGGGAACCCCCAGCCCAGAGACAAGAGAAATCTGAGGGAGGTTGGGACAAACAGTTCAACAGCTACAAAGTGTGGCCAGCCTTGGAGTGGAAGCTTCAGTTGGCTCCCCAAGGAACTTTTTTTTTTTTCCTTATATAACTTACAATTTCCCTTAAAAGACTCAAATACCATAGAGCATCACCCTATGGAAACAGCTTAAACACAGGTGAAAATAATAAATATTGTAAAAATTATAATATCAGGCTTCTTTCTAAAGAGTTCATGGAGAAGCTCAGTAAATAAATAGAAATTGGAGCTGAGGTATCAGAGGTATAATAAATATTCTGGAGAGAGGTATGATAGGGATTTCCAAGGAGCTGGTTTGGCTCTCCCAGAACCCTGTATCAGATTTGGAGACCTCTAATTTATATCCCTGAGGCTAGTTGAGTCACCATCCTGGGTTTTTGGTCCCTAGGATGTTTCAGTTTTGAGTCTTCATTGTCATATAGGCTTCTATATAGTTGATGAAGATGTCAAACTCACTCATGGCCTTATAGACGCCTTTCTCTTGGAGCTGTGTGGGGAGAAAAGTAATATTTAGTTAAAATCCCATCTGATTGAATAAATCATCCCTCCTCCCCCCAACTTGGATGGGGTAGGACCCTGGGACTCAGAAGCTACACTAGCTCCTTCATGTTGGGAGGTGAAGGACCCATCCTGGGAATCTGAAGATATGCGCAGCTGTCTTGGGAAATGCTGTTCATTGACTCCCATCTCCTCCTGGCCTGAAGCCTGGCTAGAGGTAGCAAGAGGAGCATTCACTTAGCAAAGCACAGTCTTCAAAGTGGTGACTTTGCAACAAGTTTAAATGTCATATGGTCACAGAGTGCTTATTCAGAATTTGATGAGCAAACGTGAGAGGAAGCAGTTGGAATGTAAGACAGTGAGAGAAGTAGAGAGAGCCAAAGAGTGGGCTCTTTTGACCAACCAGTTGAGCAAGCCCTGCCCTGCCCAGCATCTGTCCCAGCCTATAAAGAGAATATGGACCACGAGGCTTCTGGGAAACAAGGTTCATGCACAGATGGAAGCGTGAAACACCATTTGGTTTGGGAGTTGACATTCTTAGGCACCTAGGGGAGGTGTGAGTGGCAGATGGAGGGTGAGCTTGGAGCAGCTCCAGATCAGTGAGCATTCTGCTTCCTGCTCTGAGTTTGGGGTAGCCTGCTCTGAACGTTCACGTGCAGGCTTCCTGCACGTGTGGGTTTAGCCTAGATTCCCAACAAGCTACTTTCTGTACTTTCTGTTTCCTCTGTCACTCTCCCCACCACCCAGCTCACAGACTGGCTGGCCGGCCCAACCCGCAGGCCTGCAAAGGCGAGGAGCAGTCATTTAGAAACCCCCAAAGACACTTCACAGAAAACAAATATAACCAAGGCGGCAGCTCCTCACTGGCTGAGGAGGTCACACCACTTGCCGGGTTCCCACACTCCCTCTGAGCGAAGAACTGGGCCCGCTTAGCACCTGCCACCGTCCCCCCTCCCCCGTCCTCTGGGGAGTGGACAGAGGTTATGCTCCCCCAAACCCTCTCTGCCACCAGTGAGCTTACCTTACTAAAGGCGTTCTTCACCTGCTCCACTGCTCTGCTCTTATTTTCACAGGGAAGGAATCGATACTGTGAAAGAAAACAGAAAATGCTAATGATCCTGGCTCTTAGCTCCTGCGGGTCTAGCTGACAGCAAGAAGAAGGGACCACACTTATTCCAAATGCCTCCTCCTACCGCACTGCAGAGCTCCCTGGAGAGCTGAGCCACACCTCATTCTTACCCACTGGACAGAGAGGAAACTTAGGCTAGGGGGAGCGACAGCATTTCTCTAGGAGATTCTCAGATGTGGGACTTCCTCCCGCAGAATGCCACAGTGTCTATTAGAGTGCTGAGCTGTCCTTTCCCTGTTGCTCTGTTCTGTCCCTCTCCTTCAGACTCTGCCACCTAGGATCATGTCTAAGCCCTGGAGGAATGGATACCTTCTGCGTAGCCCTGTCCTGCAAATACAGACTGACTGATTTTTCCATATCAGGGAGGGAACAATGGAAACCAGTGGTGAGGGTATCATGTGAGTTGGAGAAATAAATTATCTAGGGGGGGAATTATTCATAGGCACAATAGCCTAGGGGTGAATAGCCTCTAGGCCTTCTAAAATATCAGGGGAAAACCCTGTCAGTCAGTGGGCCCCACGGTAGAGCTCTGCTTTCAAAAGTTTGAGAACAAGAGGTGAGCGGTATTTCACCTGCCCAGGAGCCTCACTTCCCAGGCTTCTCCTGACAGGCCCAGAGCTTAGGTCTAAAGGGACAAGGGAGTGGTGACTGATGAAGCCCTGGGCCCCTTTCATGAGAGAGGCGAGTAGTTAATAACCCACAAATGACTCACAAATAACAGGAAAGCTGTTTGCAAATCTTCAAGTGTAAAATGCTTGGCAGCCACCCCCACCCCCTGCTCAGAGAGAAATGAGAAAGACTCCGAGTTTGCTTTTCCCCCTGCGAGTCTGTGCCTTTGTGTCTCTGGCCCGTGTGGAGTGTCTCTGGGATGGGATGTCCCAGCTGGGCCGTAGGGGGTGTGTTTCAGAGAGAGCGGCCAGGGGAGGACTGCTTTTCTACTCACACAGCGCCGCAGCCTTAGCCGGAGGGTCTTCAGCTTTTCTCCCAGGGAGCTCACATACTCCTTGACATCTGGGCCGTGGTTCTCCGCCTGGGGCATCACCTCCTCCAGGTAAAACTGGATCATCTCGGACAAGGCTTGGCAACCCAGGTAACCCTAAGGGCAGCAGCAGAGGGCTGGGGGTGACTGGGAGGAAGGGCTGCTGTGACTAGCTTGTCCCTGAGGACAGAGCTGTCCTCCCCCCAGGACCGGGCCCTTTGTAACTCTCCAGCTGCTGGCTTGTGCTGAGTTAAGATCTTCCCACTTCTCCTTTTCAAAGCGAAGGAAGCAGACCCAGCTCCTTGCAGTCAGGAAGCCGAGATTCTCCCTTCCCTTAATCAGGCAGCACGTTCCATCCCCCCCCCGCCCCCCCCCCCCCCACTCACCTTAAAGTCCTCCAGCAGGGATTTGTTTAACAACATGTTGTCCAGCTGGTCCTTCATTTGCTGTGAGAAGGATAAAAGGAGAATGAATCTGAGGTTCAGGAAAATATCTGAAGTGAATTACTCTCTGATTTCCTTTTATTTATATAGTTTTTGATTTTTAATCAGTGCAGCTCTGACCTCAAAAACTGAAAGGAGAGTTTTAAACAGAGAATTCAGTGGCTCTGGAACCATTACTGAAATCCTCCCCCTCAGGATCAAGTTACTTTAAAAATCCTGTCGAGGTGGGAAACAAAAGGCAGAAGCTTGACTCAGTCCTGGTCCTCTTTCTGCAATGCTGCACTCAGGTTTTATGGGGCCACTCGTGCCAACATTTCCTTGCCTAGAGCCCGCTCGCTCACGCCCTGCTCTTAGCTTTTCTTTCTCTCTGCTGCGGAAATCCAGCTCCAATTCCAGAAGGTCTCAGGGAAGCATCTGCGAAGGCAGGTTTCCCCGTGTCTGGAGCTTCCGCAAGCCCTCAGCCTTTCAGGATCAGGGAGCTGTCTAAGAAGGGGCAATTAGTTTTTCCCCTGCCACAGGTTGTGGGGAACAGCTTCAGCTCTAAACAGACGCTTCTTGATTTCTCCCAGCCAATAAAGTATCTGAGCTCCCATGGAATTTTACAAAAGTTTCTGAGCATAAGAGAGAGAATGCATTTATCTTGTAGGCAGCTTTTCCTGCAAATTTGCTGCATCCTCTGGCTTAGCTTAACTCACTGAACCCATGACCTGAACTTGGACTCTCTTAAAGAATTCAGGTTTGGGGGTGGGTATGGGTGCTGGGGATGGAGGGAAGGAGGGTTCTTCCAGCTCCAGCAGAAAACCTAGTTCAGGGAGTTCCAAGAAGAGAGAAAGGGGAGGAGGGAATCATACTCACAAAGAAAGTCTTCACCCTGCTGAAGGCAGCTCGGAGCTCTCGGAGCATGTTGGGCAGACCTTCTGGGAAATAAATGCAGCTGTTTTCAGACTGGGTGCCCTGGCCCCAGCTGGCCCCCACCCCAGCCAGGAAGACCAGGCAACATAGCAGTGCTGAGCTGGCCATGGCAGTGCTCTGCCTTCCTTGAGTCTGCCTTGTGGTTTGGTTTTGCAAGAGCAAGCCCCTGATGTGCAGACCTTTACCTCTTGGTCCCCCTTTTATACATAGTTGTGGGGCCTCCCCAATTATCAAAAAGCCACAAGTCACAAATTTCCTGGCAAAAGTTTTTCTGATTAACGCTCCTCCTTCCCTAGACCTCTTAACTTTGCATTGGTTAAACTTCTTGCTCTTAAAGTTTTCAATTTTTGCATCATAAGCAAAAGGGCTGGTTGAGGATGAACTTCTGCATTGCATCTATTTTTAGGATGGGCTACCTCTCTCTCTTAAAATAATTTTTCAGCTTCTCTCAATAAAAAAAAAAAAAAGTTGATTTCCTGGGGGAATCACTGCTCTGTGCGCGAGGACCCACAGCTGTGGCTTCCATTCGCGTGTCCCTTGGTCACAGTGACGTGGACAAGTTGGCCATTCCAGAATATACAGGGATTGAGAAATAATTAGGCGCTCCCCTAACCTTCGTTGAATATCCGAGGTTTCTCCTTGCTGAATTGGGAAGTCACCTCAGCTTCTGGACCTCAGTTTCCTCAAGTGAAAACGAGAGGGTGGGTTAATATCCTCAAAGCTCCCTCCCTGCTCTTGTGCTTTATGTTCCAGAACTGCCACTTGAAGAGGCTGGCTTCCCACAGGACAGGAGGGTCACAGATGTGCCCACATTCTTAGCTTCTCAGGTCCATGCTTCCACCTCCTAGACTGTCCCTAGCTCTTGGAGAAGCTTAGTAATAGCAAACACTTGATGAAAGCTGTTGTATGCCAGGGGTCAGCCCCCATCCTGACCCTGTAATCTCCATTTTATTGATGAGGAAATGGAGGTACAGAGATGTTAAATGCCCTCCCCAAGGTTAGTGAGTGCTGAGTGAGGGAACCAGGATTTGAACCCAGGCCTGCCTGATGCCCACCCCATGTGCCTCACCCTACTCTACACGGTCCCCAGTGTGGGCAGTGAAAAGGTTGGATTCAACAGTCTTTAGGGTTTTTTTTTAATAGTAAGCTTCTGTGGTAGGAGACTTAAATTAGACAGAGTGGGAGGGAGTAGATATAAGCAAGGAAAGTAAGTCAGGATTCCATCAAAGGCTGGAGAGCAGGTCCTTTTCTCTCCTCTTACCCCTTCCCTTTCCTCCTTACCAAGGAAGCCTTAGAAGTCTTGTTTTGGACTAGGGGTATATGTGTGTGAGTGCAGGGGCAGGGCAGTCAGGCAGGGTGAGCAGTGTTGCTCTACCTCAAACTGGGGAAGGACAGGACAGTGACATTGTGGCTTCTTTAGATATCTGAAAAGTCTCTGGGGGTCCTTTCATTATGCCTTGACCTTCCCCTTCCAGAGGGGCTCCTTTCCCCCTGCAGCTAGGACAGTGCTGTCCTGGGAAGAGCAGGGACTGGGGGACAGGGGGCCTGGACCCTGTCCCTGGCTCCGTCACTCCTTAAAACCAGGGCAAGTCACTTGGCACCCTGTGACTGTTTTCCATCTGTCCCAGGGGCCAACGGTACCTGCCCTCCAGCTCCCAGGGTACTTTGGGCCTTAAGTGGGAAGGGGCTTTGGAAAGTGACAAGAAGATATGGATGTAGGATGTCTCCAGTGTTTCTGCTATTTCCTTGCCGTCTGTCATCAGTGCTGGGAGACCTCTGATGGGACTGGGTTCTGAGTTGCCCCATCCAAGGAGGTCGCTGCATCAAGGCGGGGCAGGCATGGGGTGTCCAGGCCAATCAGGAGTGAGTGGGACAGAGGGAGGGGAGGGCCCAAGCCCACCCTATGGACGTACCTGCTGTGGTGACTTGTGGGTCAGGAGCAGTGACCGTGGCCTCTCCTCCCAACCCTTTGGGGAGTGTTAATGCAGAAGCCTAAGGATCATGAAAAGAGAAGCTTCTAGAAACAGGAATGGTGCTAACTCAGGAATTACTGCTCCTGCCAGATTTACACTGGGCTTAAGAATACTGAGTTCTACCACCAGGAAGTGGTGAGAAAGAAGCAAGGGTCTGGATTTCCAGCCTCTTCCCTCTCCTCCGTTCCTCTGGCTCCTGTGTTTTCTGGGCTGTGCACATGCTGGCCCGTGGGGCTGACCCCCTCTCTGAGCCGGTACAGATGGGTCAGCACAGGGTCGGGTCCTCAGAGGAGGCTGTGAGGCCCTCTGCCCCAACCTGGATGGCACGGCCCCTCCTGCCTTTGTTTCTCACCGTGCCCTGTGCTCACCTCCCCTACTAGATATACAACCTGCATCCCTGTCATCCATGTGCAGGCCTTGTCTCCCCAGAGCAGCTTGACCCCCCTGAAACAGGACGCTGCGGGCCGAGCACACTGTCTGGCCCATAGAAGTTGCCAGGTAAACAGCCTCCTCTTTTCTATGTTGGGATGGGCATAAGCAGAGCATTCTGTGAGCCTGAACAGGGCTGCAGGATGCAACCCTAAGAAGCTGGTCTCTGCACAGACAGGCACACTGGGGACGGGGGTTGGGGGGGGGTCAGGAGAGCAAGTCAGGGAGGCAGGCAGCATCTTATGTATTTTCATGTACTCTGAGATATGGACACATGTACACACACACTATGGCAGGGAGCACAGAATTGAATAAAAGCTGTTTATATATATATATACACTTTATTTATTTATTTATTTATTTATTTTTTAAGATTTTATTTATTTATTCATTTACCCCCCCCCTTGCTGCTTGTGCTCGCTGGGTCAGCTAACCACGCCGTGCGGGCGGGCTTGCCTTCACCAGGAGGCCCCGGGAACCGAACCCGGGGCCTCCCATATGGCAAACGGGAGCCCCACTGATTGAGCCACAGCCACTTCCCAGTATACATATATACTTTTTAAAAATTATAATCTAATAAGTAGGGTTAGAGAGAGGATCTGACTTCTTTCTTGGCTTTGAAATATGTAGCCAATTATCTTAAACCATTTGTGGAATAGTTGTTCCTTTCCCAATTGATTTGAAGTTATTGTCTATTCTCATCTTAAAATTTCAGATTCTAAATGGCCAGAGATAATCACAGGCAGGTTTCTTAATGCGATTCCTTTTTTAACAAATGGCGATAATACTATCTTCTCTACTGACATATCTCGTGGCATTGATGTCAAGCTGATATGAGAGAATAGACACACATTTTTGGAAAAGTTAAGACCCTGTGCCTTTCTGTTGACAAAACAACAAGAACAACAATGACGACTCCTATTTCTCAAGGCTGGGGAAACATCCGTTCATGTGAAAAGTCATTAGAGTCCAGTGGGACAAGTCCCAAACTCATAGGTGCATTTGAAACATACATGTCAACAATCCACCTGTTAGGAAATTTGAGTTTGGGTTTCAGTAAAGGAGAAGAGCCATTTGGGGAAGGAAATGCAAGAGCAGGCCTCTGTGGATGATGGCGAGTCGGTCTGGGCGCCATTCAGGACTAGGGATTTCAAAAGGACACGATAACATTTGTGAGACTGTGAGCACCTTGAGGGCAAAGGGACTGGGTCCAATTGTTCTAGATAACTACGGTGTCAGGTGCATATATATTTTATTGTTTCTTTATAATAAGTATATCTGTGTATTAAAAGAAATTATATAAATAAAATATTAAAAATATATTATAAATTTATTAAAAAACATAGGATAAATAAAAATATATCATAAATTATAAACATTTATTTCATGTTTATGAAATTGAATTTAAAAGAATTTTCCCAAGGGGGACTCACTGGGAAAGCAGAGGAAGGTTTGTGGGAGGGGAAATACCTCTTC
This sequence comes from Tolypeutes matacus, assembly GCA_026826555.1. Classification (NCBI taxonomy): domain Eukaryota; kingdom Metazoa; phylum Chordata; class Mammalia; order Cingulata; family Chlamyphoridae; genus Tolypeutes; species Tolypeutes matacus. The sequence continues at coordinate 48,743,931 of JAKSZT010054304.1, forward strand.
TTTTCTACTCCTGCTCTAAAATATTCCCTAATTTCTGTATTCAGATGCAAATGACAGAAAACCTGATGAAGTATGGCTTAAAAAAGAAAGGATTTTGGGGAGCAGATGTGGCTCAAGCAGTTGAGCATCTGCTTTCCACATGGGAGGTCCCAGTTTTGGTCCCCTGTGCCTCCTAAAAACAAACAAAAAACAAGCAAACAAACAAAAAAACCAACCCGAGGGAGCTGATGTGGCTCAGTGGTTGAGTGCCGGCATGCTCCCACGCATGAGGTCCAGGTTCAATCCCTGGCCCCGGTACCTTAATAAAAATAAAAAGAAAGAAAGGATTTTTTTTTTCTTCAAATTTTGTCTTGCCCAACAAGAAGTCCAGAAGCAGGCAGTCCGAGGCTGGCACAGCAACTCTTATATGTCACTCAGGACTTTCTTTTTCTGCCTTCCTGCTCTCTTACCCTATGTTGCAAGATGTTGGGGCGAAGGGAGATGGGTAAAGGTCATAGATCCAAAGGCACGTCAGTCCAGGTGATCCTTCTAAAAACCTTTCTGGGAATTTCCACCCAGTGGGTTCCTCTGCCTTAGCTGCATAGGACAGACAAGAACTGGCAAACAAGAGCTGCGGTGTTTGTGTGTGTGTGTGTGTGTGTGTGTGTATCAATTCTAGAGGGCTCGATCTAGAGTGGACAGAATCTTACAAGGAATCCACCTTATGAGGAATCCAACGACCATGCTGCTCAGCAGAAGGGCAGCCTTCTTGAACTAGTTGCCTGCACCTTGCCGCAAGTCTGCAGCTCAGACCCAGTGTGGGGAGCAGGCTGGGAGCCAGTCCTCTGGCGCTGCAATGGAGCTGCAAAAGGAAGGCAAGGAATCCGGGCTTGCCAGGCCGCAGAACCAGCCGGCAGGGAGCAGCAGGGCAGCCATGCAGACAGAGCAGGTGGGATCGTGCCCACCTGGGGGAAGGGGGTCCTTGCACTCCCAAGGAGGTGGCTGTACTCCCACAGGACCTGTTGGGGCTTGGTTCCCACTTGCCATCAGTAGTTATGCAGTTAGTTTTTAAGGCTGATAATGGGAGTTTCATTTCTTCTTATCCAGGACATCTAGTACGGAAAATGGTTTCCCCAGCTTGAAATTTCTGGCATTCCCTTGAGTAACCTTCCTCAGCTCCCTGGACAGAGTGGTCCTCGGTGCTGTGCTTGCAGCAGCACCGGTCAGGAGCCACAGAGTCTAGGCGCACGCACAGCAAATGTGGACGGGTGGTGGCCCAGGGGAACGGCTCTGTGGCTGTCGTCCTCCTCGGGGCATCTCTGACTTTGGTCTTGTGGCTGGGGTACCCCAGAAGAAAGGTCTGTGGGTCAGTCATCGAGAAGGAGCCCAAGATGGGGCCGTCCCCTGTGCCGAAGCGAGTGAGAGTTATGTAAACGGGACTGGCCACCCTTTGGAGGATTGTGGCCGGCAGACGCTGCAAACCACAGCGGAAGGGCTTATCTTCGGACAGCCAGTGTGGAATTCCCCTTTGTGCAACTGTGGCGCCAAGTCAGGCAATTTGGATTTTCCTTAGGGGACAGCCACTCTAATCTGTAATTTCTCCTATGAGAAATTTGGCTTAAGAGGGGCAACGACCCCAGGTGTTGGTGTCCTTAACACCCAGGGTCTAGAACTGTTTCTGCTCTGTCTCCATGACTACCTAGAATAAATGGTAGCCTCCTGAGCCTAGGGCAAACGTGGCTTCTCTCAGCTCCAGAGCTATCTGTCTGATGGAATTTAGTTTACTCCAATTTCCTCTGGATGCCTGGTACTTCAAACCCAACATATCTGAGCAGGTCTGGTTTTGTAGGCATGGGATCCTTGTAGTGGCTATGCTGTCACTGTCTTGAAATTCTTTTGAACATCGAGCCCCACATTTTCATTTTGCATAGTAGTTGATCCTGTATCTGAGACAGACTTCACTGTTCTCTCTCCATGGCCTCACCTTCATCCAATGTGCCCTAAGTCAGTAAATGGCACCACCATCTAACCCATCATATAAGTCTGAAACCTAGAAACAATTTATTGGTTCCTCCCTCTCCTTTGCCACCCTATATCCAATCTATCACCAGGTCCTCTAGAGTTTTTCTTCACAAATACTGCTCTAATCTGCTCACTTCTCCTCATTTCCACCATCACCAGCAATGATTGATTTAAGCTATCATCTTATCTCTCCTAGACCCCGAAATAAATGCCTAGGTGATATTCTAATATCCATTCTCCAAACTGTTCTCCACTTTGTAGCCAGAGCGATTATTTCCACAATTAGTCACCAATCTGATTGTGACTCTCCTTCTGCTTAAACCCTTCAAGGACTTCACAGTTTTCCTCCCTTAGTAAAATAAAGACTCATAATCTTAATATGGTCTACAACTCCCTTTATTGTCTGACTGCCTGTCTCCTTAGCTTTAATGTGCATCCTCATCACTCTCCACTTCCCTCTGCACTCCAGCCTCATTGGTTTTCTTCTTTTCCTCAAATGAACCATGCTCTCTCTCCTACCACAGGGCCTTTGCACATGTGGTTCCCTCTTCCTGCATAACACTTCCTTCTTCCTTCATCCTTCAAAATCTCAGTTCATATATTACTTCTGCAAATGAGTTTTTCCTGATTCCCCAGACAAGGTCAGGTCCTCTGCACATATCTTCTCATTTCTTGTTCCATTCCTTTCTAGTGCTTTTGTCACTTTGTAATTATACATTTGGCTATATGATCATTTGATTGTTCACCCTCTCTCCCCTTAGACTATAACCTCCACAAGGACAGCATGCATGTTTGTTTTTTGCTTATCATTGTTTTCCTGGTACTTAGCACAGTTCTGGGACATCTAAGGCTCTTGCTAACTATTTATGGGCTGATTGAGTGACTGAGCTTGTGCTTCCCACACATACTCATTGTAGCTTTAACTGGTTATATGCCTGTCCGTCTTCCATCTCATGTAAACTGGGGGATGAATTCACTTGGGGAAACAGCTATCCTCATAAACTCTTTGTCTATTCCCATTTAGCTTTTCCAGTTTCAAAAAATGAGTATTGCTCTGATTACTAATCACTGCTCTTCCAGGCAGATGTTTACCAAATCCCCCACGGTTGTTGGAGGGTTAAGAATGTCTTGTATCATAGGATGTCAGAAGAGGAGGGGCTTGAGATGTTATTTAATCCATGCCTCTCATTTTACAGATGGACAAACTGAGGCCCAGAGAAGAAGGTCACTTTCCCAGGCACTAATCATAGTTAATGGCAAACGTGGACTCCGAGCCCATTTCTCTTTGCATTATTTTTAAATTGGTATCTAATTCATTTTGACTCAGGTGAGTATTAAATCACCATGAATTCTCTGGGCCCAAACCAACAACTGCGGGGAATTGTCTCAGTTGTGTGCAGTAGGTGGGGTGGTGGTGGTGAAGAGAAGCTGAAAGTCTGTGAAAATGTTTCCATCCATTGAACAGTTGCATTTCTATCATGTACGCGCTGTGTGCTTAGCACTGTGATTTGGAACTGGGGGTGGGGGTGAGGGTTGCTTAGATATTTTTGCCTTAGGGAAATATATCAAGCCTTGGAATATTTTCAGACACCAAAGTGTTTCTACTGTCTCTGAGAAATGACTGCAGATGCATTAAAAATCATGGTTCAAGATTAATCTCATCTCCTTCGAGAAACTTTATTTATGGAAGGAGAGATTTGAGTACTTCATCTCTAACATGTATCCCTGACTCTCATCCACAGGGTGTATGGTGTGTTCATCTGCGTTGCATGTGAAGAGCTGAGGGTTCCTTCCGTCCTGGACCCGTGCCACACTTCCACTGTGACTGCGTCGTTCACACGTGCCAGTCTTAGGACATAAACCATCAGGGGAAGGGAGTGGGTGTTTGTAGTTGCGTCCAACGCAGTACTTATTTCCCTGAAGTCAGCCATTCTCAAACTGCTTGGACTCAGGACTCCTTTACACTCTTAAAAGTAATTGAGGGGGGAGCAGCTGTAGCTCGAGTGGTTGAGTGCCTGCTTCCCATGTACAAGGTCCTGGGTTCAATTCCTGGTAACTCCTTAAAAAAAAGTAATTGAGGACCACAAAGAGCTTTCATTTATGTGGGTTTATATCTGTTGATATTTACCATATTAGGAACTAAAATTGAGAGATTGGAGACATGTCTATTTATTACCTCAATTTAAAGTTATCTTTAGGGGAGTGGGTATAGCTCAGTGGTTGAGTGCCTGCTTCTCATGTACAGGGACCCAGGTTCGATCCCCAGTACCTCCTAAAAAAAAAAGTGTTAATTACAAGCCCATTTCGTGTTAACATAAACAAACATATTTTCTGAATAAAAAATAATTATATTTTCCAAATCAAAAGTGGGAAGAGTGGCATTGTTTTTCTGTTTTTTTCCAAATCTCTTTAATATCTGGTTTAATAAAAGAAGCTGGATTTCACACCTTCTCCTACATTTAATCTGTTGCAAAAATGTTTTGGTTGGAGTATGTGAAGAAGATCTGGAGTTGGAAAAGGGAGGACGTCCCAGGGGTCCTCGGGCCATACTTTGAGAACTGCTGTCTTACGTGGTTAGCAAAAATCTCTGGGTGAGGATGAGTGAGAGGAGGATGATGAAATTAAGCCTCAGAGGAAGAGGTGGGGGCTATACCCACAGTGCAACTGACTGGGAGGATAAGGGAGAGGCCCCTGCTGTCTTCTTTGTTCATGGTTTCTAAATAGCTAGTGCAGTCCTTCAGCTCAGCAGCTCCTGTGAACATAACGTACACAGTTCATGGAAGCTCGAGTGCCTCACTGGCAGTGTTTGTAGTTTCTAGTCAGAACCTATGGGAGTCTGGGGGCTGATTAGCCATGCCCTACCTATTACCACAAACACCCTTCTCCAAGGGGTACCAGTCCTAGGAGCAGGTTCTAGCTGCTGGATATGGATAGAAGGCACAGGGCTATTGGGAGACTCTACTGCAGGCTTATTTTGGGCTCACCTTCCCACTTCCACTTTTTATTCTTTCTGTCCCTTTCAATTCTGAGGAAAAGTTAAAAAAAAAAAAAAACCTGCTGTTTCTTCAGTCAGCCCTGTGTTTTCTTAGCTTTTCTAATAACCTTGAAAATAAAAAGGCATTTCCCAGTCCACCTGGCCAGGATTTATCCAATCAAATCAATATAATTTGCATTCCGTTCTCTTCTTGCTCCATACAAAATTGACTGGCAGAGCAGGAGGAAGGCTTTTATTCATCTGGATACTTTAGAAATCACTTTGATAAGGTGGACACCCATTTAGGAACTGGGTCAAACATTGCATGTTCCAATTAAGGCTTGAGCCCTGGCTGCTCATCAAATCAATATGTCCCATAGAGTGAGTGGAAACATAAACTCCCAAGGACCTAAAATGCTTCTAACCATCAAATGTAGTTCAAAATAAAACACCACCATGATGGATGCACAACATTGCAGATGTAATTATTACCACAAGCTGTACACTTAAAAATGGTTAAAATGGGACATTTTAAAAATATATATGTTCCCACAATAAAAATTAAGGAAAAAAAAACTAAGTTATAAAGTAAGTTTAATGAAATCCAACAAAGTTCTGATATTTCTTTTTGATAATAACTTAATGTTTTTTTAAAAATATTTTTCCTTCAAAAATTTGAAGAGAAGCTGTTTGTGCCTTGGCCTTGGGTAATTTGGGACTTTTCCTAGCAGGTACCTTGAGTTCCGTAGGCACTTTAAGCAGGGGATTGGATATAAATTGGTATCAAGTAGTCACTTAATGGTTTCACAAAAGTGGCTGAGGCACTGAAGTTTCTCTGAGGTGCCGGTCCCCCTATACTTCTTATATTCCTACACTCCATTTCCCACTTTGCCACCCCATGACCTTGGGTCCAAATTCTATTACTGGACATCACATGATGTGCCCTGCCTCTGTGTGTCTTTGCAGCAGAGCTGGGTTAAGTGTGTGGATCCTGGAGTAAGACCACATTTGCAACCCAGCTCTGCCACTTACCATCTGTGAGACCCTGGGCATGTTCCTGAGTTTTCCTAGGCTGCAGTATCTACAACTGGAGATAATTGGTGCTGTAAGGCTGTGGTAAGGATTGAATGAAATGGTGACTGTATGCAAGTGCATAGGTGAGCACCTAGCGCATAGCACGTGGTTGGTATTTTGGAGTTGATGTTTTCTCTGTGGGAATGCTCAGCTGTTACAACTGGATGTATCTCTTCGTGGATGAAGACTTGGAACAGAAAAGGTTCTCAACCCCAATACTGTCTGAGGAGGCCATAAGGACAAGAAGTCACTCCCCTAGCAGAAAGCTCTGGCTCAAGAGTTCAAAGGACCTGACTTCCAGCTCTGGACGTAAAGCCACCTTGAGGCCCTGGACACACTACTTTTACATGTCTCAGCCTTGCTTTCTGCATCTCTAAGTGGGAAGCTTGACAGAGCTGTTTACTGAGATATTTTTCAAATCGAACATCCTAGAATTTTGTGATTCCCGTCTCCCCTCCCCCTGCTCCCCGACAGGCGTGAGGTGGCACATGTAGTTCTGATACAGACTTTCCTCCCCTCCAAACCTGCTGGCTCAGCGCAGCCCCTGCCCCTTCAGCCTCTCCAGCTGACGGCTTCAGCCTGGTCCTGGAAGTGCCATTCTGTAAGAGAAACAGAACCTTTTCCTCAGGCGGCTTTTGCGTGTGTTCACCTGTATTTCCTTTTCGCAATCCTGGCCCCAGTGCTCTTGAGGTTGCAGTTTCGTTGTGAGTCAGTGCTGCTGAGAGCAGTGGAAATCAGAGGGGCCTCCCGCTTGGCAGGGAGGACGTGATCTGCCTTTTCCTCAAGAGCATGGCCACGGGGTGGAGGGGGGCGTGGGAGGAAAGTGATCACTTTCCGGAAGTGGATTTCTCACACTGACTGTCTCAGGGAGGAAAGAATATTACTGGAAAGCCCTAGAGATCGCTTTATATCTCTTTCATAAGGACCTTCACTTCACATTCTCAAGAAATTATTCACACTGTGTGGTAAAATGTCTGTGTCATTTTGATATCTGCCATAAGGCAGGTATGTGCCAAGGAGGAAGTGTTCTTGGTAGGGATGGCTCATGAAATGGACCCCAGATGATAAGGTTTCCCTGGTGGAGGTGCACATGAGTGTGGGGTTCCAAGGACAGAGCCCAACGAGCCCAGAGTGCCACTTCAGTCCTGAGTTGGGGGTGGAGGTTTGCCAGCTGCTACAGGCTTTGAAGCATTGAGAGAATTCCCCAACCCTTTAATTACATCCTGTGGGGAAAAGTAGAGAAGGTGGGGAGGAATGGCTAGTGCTGGAAATAGGATATTTGACCACTGTGGGGAAATCGTTATGGATGAATATTCACCTCAAGCAGGCTCCAAATCAACAGATTCATGGCTCCACAAAGGAAGATCCACAGAGTAAGTAGACTGAAGACCCACAGAGCAGAAACATATAGATAGTGCAAAAGAATATATAGGCCAGCCCCCCCCCCCCCAATTTAGAAATGCCTGTTTTCTATAGATTCAGATGGTGACTATTGGTTCTTCCTTACCTGGGCTTCTGAGGAAGGCTTTATGAAAAAAGGCTTCTAGAGAACCAGTGGGGTCAGATTCAAAGGTGGGAAAGAAGCTATGAAAAAGAAGTCAGACCCCCTTAGGTGTGCTAATCCCAGATGTGAGTCCCAGGTAGGGCTGGATTGTGAGCGGGGACAGGTGGGGAGGAGAATAGGTTGTCTCTTTTGGATCAAACAGGGAGGAAGCCTAGGGGTTTCACTGTGGGGCCCAGAGCCCTTCAAAAGGAAGAATGGGGGGTATTCTCCCAGAGAGGCAGCTCACGGAGAGGGAGTGAATTGTGCTAGGAGATGACCCAAGACAATTTGTCGGTTTCACATGTTGCCAAAGGCTGGTCATATGTCCAATATGAGAAAGAAACTGTCCTTTGTAAATCTCATAGACTACAGTTCTCAAGAGCCAGAACTGAGGTTGTTGACATTTCTAGTATAATCCAGTTACATTGTAGGCTAAGAAATAATTAGCATTTACAAAATTAGTTGCTATGAAGATGTTTTTTCAGATGTCCAAAAAAGTGACTTATAAACATCTGTGCATAAGCTGAAAGTTGCCTGCACTGAAGTGCACAAATATGTCAGGTCAAAGGCGTCAAAACGTATGGATTGGGGGGCTGGGTGGGCTGGTGATGGGGGCATGAGGCTTGGGAGGTAGAAGGGAAGGGATAAAAGGACATCCTTAGAGGGGTGTCAGGGCTTCGTTGTAGCATTGCCATTGAATTCAGAACCCCATATGCACCTCCACCTAGGAAATCTTATATCTTGAAATGGAAAAATTAATCCCCACCTCCTGGTTATAAGGAGAAAATGGGTAAATGCTTGTCACAGTGCTTGGCACAGACTGAGCACTCGGTGGCTACTCCCCAGTGATCTTGTTGCTTGCACTACAACTATGCTAATCACGCTAGGATCACAACTAAAACGGCCATGGCCATTACGATGGTTACTACTGCTGGTATCACAATTCTGCTTTCCCTCTGGGCCTCTAAAAATGGCTTTGAACATCCAAAGGTTGGTGCAAGTGGAGGAAGAGTTGATATCACCTCTGAGTCCTCTCAGTTTTGGTGGGGGCTGGTGGAGACTAAGCAGGTAAGACCTGTGGTGGAGCCAGATAAGCTGGGGAGTGGGACACGGGAGCTTCTGGTCACAATGACCACAGCCGGGGCCTCTGTTTCATTTCATGTGAAACCAGAGGGCTTTATAGTAAACTGCAGAGGAGGGGGAGGCTGGGTTGCAGCAGACCACAGCGAGCCCGAGTTTGCTTCTGCATAGGCCGCAGTGGATGGAAAGTTGGGGCTGAGGTAGCTGAGGCCACTGCAGTCAACACTTGGGTGTGTGGAAATGGCACAAGGGCTACTGAGCGCTTTGCTGTGCCTTGCCCACCTTGGTCCCCTGTACTTCTCACCCTAGCCAAGCGTGGAGATTCAACCCAAACGGGTAGTTATTGCTGTTAACATTCTGAGGCAGCAGGTTAACTCTTGGACAGCCCCCTCCATCCCTCAGGCCCCCAGACAACTGAATGTATTCTTTAAGCCTTTAAAAAAAATTTTTTTTAATATATATTTTTATTAAAATATATCATTCACACATGAACATGCATAAACAATAAGTATATAGTAAAGATTGTGTACTTACTAAATAAACATACATAACATCACACCGGGGGTTTTAAGCCTTTTTAGATCTCTCCAGACGGCCAAGGCAGGCTTATCTGCTTCATGCACCAGTTTCATCACCAAACCTCCTTTCTCATGAACCTTCCGTGACTGCTCAGAGCCTTCAGAACAGAGCCCAGCCATCCCGGCTTGGCATTCGCAGCCCCACATGTCTTTGCAGCCTTCTTTCCCACAATTCTTTGCACAAGGTCTCTGGCTGAAACAAGGAGGCTCTTACCTGTCGCTAGAACTTGCCCTGGACTCTTCCATCTCCTTGCCTCCTTTTGCAGCTTGACTTGTCTTCCATGCGCCTTTCTTTACAAACCTGGCCCCACTGAGCTTTCATTATTTTTCTGAAATCATCTAGCACTTATGACTGTACTGGCAGCACTTGGTGGAAGCTACCTGGACTTGTGAGGTGTCTTTTCTTATGGGTATGTTTATGTCTGTGTGTTTGAGCACAGACACATGTTGTGCACGTATATATGTGTGCATTTTGTCCTTGAGGCCTGGACATATGTTTCCCTTATGCCAGGGATAAAGAGGAACACAGTTTGGTTTGGTGTGAATACCTTGCTCATTTTCGCTAGGATAGGTTGGTGCTTGAAGATGTTCAAGTGCTAAAGGCTAGGTCCAGGAAAAGGAGACCTCGGTTTTAGTTTTTCTTCTGGGCTCCTATGGAGATGTCCTCCTACTTGAGTGAGCCTCAGTTTCCATCTCTGAGAAATGGGGAGACTCCTTAGTCCTTCTCCCTTGCATAGGATCAATGAGGATTGCCAATAGGTCAAAATGCTATAAAGCCACAAAATAGCTAATGAACACAAAAGAGCTGCCTTGTGGTCTTGTCCATGACTGAAGGAGGGAGGCAAGATGGCTTTTCACCGAGCCAGCGGTACGAATAGGATCTAAGAGGTTTCCCCTCCCCAGTTGTGTGGCATACCATCAAGCTGCACAGCCTTTCTTTGGGCAACGCTGGCATCTCCACTGCACTGTGTGGTGCAGTCAGACAGGCCTCAGTTTCTTTTTGGCCAGCCGCATTCACAGACATCTGAACTTTTCAGCGAGCTTCCTTCTGAAATCCCCCTCTGCCCAGGGTTCACAGGGACCCTGCGGGCCTTCCTTCCTTGTGACATTGCTGGGGAAACACGCTGGTCTGCAGACCTGTTATTCATCTTCTCAATCCCGGGGATGGCAAGTTTAAGCAATCTCAGTTTATGTGAGTGTGAGTGTGTGTTTGTGTGTGTGTGTGACTGTTTGCTAGTCCTCTGTGACTAATGGATACCAGTTGATACCATGATTGTGTGCCTACTCAGTGCCACAGACTTGACACATCCTGACCCCGGGCCCAGAGCCCACGGACCCCTGCTGATGCCCATACCCAGCTTCTACTTGGCTTAGTTGGTTCTCCTTCTTGGCTCTTTGATTTCATACTATGTGTCACGCACTTTATTTTATTATTTCATTTTAAGTTTTAGAACAACTTCAAAGGTTTATCTTATCATTAACCCCATTTTATGGAATAGTAAATATTCTAAAAATATTAGAATTTAGCTATTCTGAAATAGCTGACTTGTCCAAAATCATATAGCCAGAATGTGTTAGAGTTAAGACTTGGCTCCAAGTCAAATGTTTAGAACTATTAGAGCTGGAAGGAATGTTGGAGTTTCTTGTCCCAGTTATTTCCATATCAATCCCCTCTTTTTTTTCAGATGAAAAATGGAGTCCAGAGCTTTTAAAGGACTTGCCTGAGTAAATCCTTTAGACTAGTTAAACTAGTCTTTAGACTAATTAGAGTCTTGGTCTTGTGGTACCCAGTGCATTTCTTTACCCATATCGCCATGCTGAGATGAAATATGTGGCTTCAATAAGATTTAAAAGGTTAGAAAATATGATAGGGGGGTGGATGTAGCTCAGTGGTTGAGTACCTGCTTCCCACGTATGTAGTCCTGGGTTCAATCCCCAGTACCTCCTAAAAATATGTATTTTATATCGTGAGGGTTGTTGTTCTCCCATTGTCCATCCTCTCAAGATCCCAGAAGAAAACCTGAGCCCCATGACATTCCATCCCGAGGTTATTCAGCAACAGCAGCCACCTCTGTTAGGATGAAAGGAGGATACCTCCTACTTCTCAGATAAGGAGAGAGGGAAAGAGAGAAAGAGAAAGAGAGAGAGAGAGAGAGAGAAAGAACCCAAATCTAGGCAACCGTATAAGATAAACAAAGTTGAGTCTCAATATGGTTCATCGGCAGAATTTTCCCCAGAGCCAACGGCCTGTGTCAGAGCTATATTTTCCACTCCGGCTACTGTGATTTGGTTGTGGCACCCTCGCTCTCTTTCCTTTCGATGGAGACAGATTCTGACGTAGGTTTAGGACTCTAGCAGGTGTCTGGGGGTTTACGAGCCCATCGCCTGCCTCTGACACCTCATCCCCTTTGCCCCAACTTCCCCTTGCCTCTCTGACAGGGCCGTATCAGTTGGGGCAAAAGCAGTTGGAGGTGCTAGAAAGGAGTTAGGGTTTTTGTCATCTCCAGAATCCCCTTAGCATGTGTCCACAACCATAAGGCAGAGAGGAAAGTCAGAAGGTAAGATCTTGGATTCCACAGGGATTTCTCTTAGCACAGATTTAGGAAGTTTGGAATGACTTGATAGATGAAATCTGATTATCTTTCTTTGTCCTTTTCTTCTATATTATTCTCTCTTCTGTGATGCAGCGAATGTGAGAGATTTGTGGGCAGGGGTTTTACCATCCCACCTGCTACTCATGATATGAAAGATGAACAGTGTCCGTCAAATCCTCCAATCATCAGATTGCACTCGGAGTGCCAGAGTGACCTCTTCCACTTCCTTCTTCGGAAGGAGATTTTTTCTGGGAACAGTCATAAGACTGGAGAGAGAGAACTGACCATTGAAAATGATTTGTTGGTTATCAGAACAGAGATGGACAAATCCGCAGCGTCCCCGCCACCAAGTCGGTCCAGGGGCTTCCTAGGTTTCCACCTGGGTTCTCTTCTTCCTGTGCCCATGGCCAGACCTCTAGCACTTTCTCACCAGCTCTCTGGCTCCCAAAGCCCAAGTCCACCGAGAGCTTCAACCTTCACCAAGCGCTTCCTTCTCCTCTCCTTGCAAACGCCCCATTTTCTAAATGTTAACTGGCTAATTGGACACTTTTAAAACTAGATTATGACTACACTCTCTCACCCTCCTGTGTTTTTAACTAACATCCCAGACAAGGCGTCTAAATAAAGTGGCTCATTCCTGGCTCTGTGTGTGCATGCATGTGTGTGTATGTGTGTGTGTGTGTGCATATGTGGGTGTATACATTTGAGGGCAGGGGTGGAGGGTGGCCTCGGCTTTCCCAGGCTGGTTGGGTTTATCGTCTCACTTGCCCTTCTCAATATAAAGAAACATGGTACTGTCTTGACCCTTTGAAGTTCAATAAGTTCCTGTTCCCTCCCTTTGAAAGAGCTGTTTTCTGGACTGAGTCTGATATGAGTATCATGTATTTTTTAGAATAAGTGATAAAAACAAAACCATAGCTAACCATTGGAATGTAAAAGCTGTTCTAGAGGCTGTATGTATATTAACTCCTTCGAGCCTCACAACAATCCTAATGTATATTTGTATAATTGATGTAGGCACCATTGTTAGCCCTGCCTTACAGCTGAGTCAGAGAGGTAATGTGCCCAATCCAAGCTCACACAACGAGTGTCAGAACCAGGATTTGAACCCAGGCAGTATGGCTATAGAGTTATGGGAGAGCCAGCTGGCATATTATGACAACAGTGGGCTTTGGAATCAAAGACATCTAGGTTCTAATTCCAGCTCTGCCAGCTTCTGTTGGGTGGCTGTGAGCAAACTATGAAAGCTTTGAGCCTCAGTTTCCTCTCCAATCAAAGTGTCATAGGGTCATAGTCAAGGAGGGCATGAAATGCCTCCAATTGAAGAGCATTTCCTGGGGTTATACGAAGATTAACTGAAATGAGGTATATAAAATGCCCCACATGGCACCCAGCATGTAGAAAGTGCCTAACAAATGTTTGTTCCCTCACCCCTTTTTCTGTCCCTCTATGGGGTATGGCTTGCATTTTAATAATTGCGGTGTGGAGGGCTTTCAGGATCAATTACAGAGCTGGAAGGATTTGTGTTTGTGATTGTGAATGTGCTGGCAGGGTCCCCACCTGGGGTCGGCCTGGCCCTCAGAGCTCATACCCGGAGCGGGATCCTAACTAGGCCTCCTGCAGATGGCTTTCATGGTTCCTGACACTTGAGTCTTTCTGTGTCAGCTGTAGTTTGCTGCCTGAGGAATTTTGGGGGTGACTTTTAAAAATAATGTGAGGCAGCTAGTGGTGGCTGCCTCAGGGGCAGCACGTGAGCTAAACCCCAGGAGGGAAAAGTCATGAATCAGGAGTCATGTAGCAAGACAGGATTTTCCTTGAGGCCGTCTTTGGTAAGTGTGGGTCCAAGTTTCCCTTGAGGGATTCCCCGATGGTAGGCCCCGGCAGATGCACTCTGGTAGAAAGCTTCCGATTCCCCCATCTGGCCTGACTCAGTCCAGGCCCCAGAATATTCAGTGATGCTCAGAACACCATAAAGGTACTGCCTGGACAGTCAGCTCGGACCTGAGAGGCCCCGCCCTCGTCCGCCACAGGCTAGGCAAGGGGCTGAGCAAAACCAGGCGTGCTCTCAATTCCCGGAAAGCTTGGCCCTTCCTTTCACCTTCCATCTCACACCTGGAACCTCAAAAATAGCAAAAAAGAGAAAGGCTGAAAAAAAAAAAAAAAAAACTCCATTAATTTACCAATGCTTTCTGAATCTCTACCACCACTCGATTAGTCATCGCCGCAGTTTGGACAACACCTCATTGGCCCCCTAACAGTTGGTGGTGATTAATTACATCATCCAACCAACCCTTGGGAAGGACCAGAAAGGAGTGCACTTGTTGACAAGAAAGAGAGACTGAGTACCAGGGGAAGGAGAGAGGGGGCAGGGTTGACATCAGGTGTGGGTGAAGGCTTTTGGGCATAAGGCCAAGATTAGCACACCTGAGTCATGAGGATGAATTCCCAGGTCAGAGATTATCACTCAGTGGCCCAAAGACATTGAGGAACTCCTGGGCCATTTCTCCTCTTGATCTTTGGGGTGGAAGTTGGGCAATGTTTTCCAGCACCCTGAATCCTGGTACCAGCTGATCAAACTCCATTGCTTTACCATCAAGCTCCTTCCCAGTTTGGCCACTCATTGACCACCATGTCAAGTCTAAATTCCCCAGCTGCAAAATGGAAATAAAGATACTACCACTCTTGTTGGGAGGACAAAATGAAATCCTCCAGATCTCATTGCCACACCCTTCTCTGAGCCTCTTATATTACAGTTTGGCCCTTGATCACTGTATACTCTCTTGAGTCTTCCCTACTTGGGTAAGTGTAAGTTTTGTCTTCCCACGTGGACCTTCTCAAGTTCAGGAACTGGGTTCATTGCTTCTTTTGATTCCATGCCCAATGGGTCACTAAGTGAGCAATAGGTTCTTTAGAAGAGCTCACGGGGGGTGGGGGGGGTGGGGGTGGGGTGGCAGCGGAGTTGGCAATGGAAAGTTACCCAAAGTGATGGGGAAACCAGCTGGGGCACTTCTGTTTGGGGATTTCCCTGGGCCATGCTTTATGACATGTAACCAGTCCTGTGCTTTGTCAAGTTGTAATACTGCCACACTCCATATTCTCCACTTTCCATACACATTTCTAACCATGGCACCCATTTGAATTGGCAAAGGATGGAAAATATTGGAAATTTCAGGATAAATGCCAATGAGTGCTTTCTTCAGAACACTTAAGGACCCCTCCAAACCTCACCCCACACCTAATGAAGCAATCCTAGTTGTCCTTCCCTGGCCCAGGCCTTTCTCAAGGGCTTCCTTCTCTCTGAAAAACAGCTTAGCCATAGGAGTCTGTCTAAATCCAGACATATGGAGCAGCTGAAGAATTTGGGAATTGGAGTATCACCTGGTACCCAAAGCTGGTACTGTTCAGACTGGCAATAGTCTGTGGGCAGTAGTCAGGTAATAGAGGGTATGGATGAGTCATCTTAAAGCTAAGGCATCCTTTAGACAGGTCCCATCTTCTTGACACATTTTAGCTTCTCTGCACTTAGTTGGGTTGATTCTGCCACATACACAGGATGCCTTCTGCTCTGGGACTGCTCTACAGGGACTAGTCCTGGATGATAGCTGGCTCTTTCTCCTATTCACCACCTCACCCAAGGCCAAGTCACCCACCTACTCTTCCCTATGATTTATGAACGTAAAATATAGATTGCTGGAGCTATACAGAGCTGCACGGACCAACTAGTTTGCCCTCTTCCTTGTCCTATCCTGGAATTGGGAGTAATTTGCCATGAGCTTGCACAGCTTCTCCACAGGGACAGCCATGGGCTAGCCTGCTCCTGGCTTACAGTCTACCACTGGGCTATTTCCTATAACCCAAAGGCCCTACTTCTTTCATTCTATCAATTGTGACTGAATTGATGACTTCCTTCTCCTTTTTCCTTTTATCATCGCTCTTAAAACTCACCTTCTTCAAGAAGCCTTCTCTGATTAATTCAGATCATCCTCCACCCTTTATTTGGTGGATGGCTTGTGCTATGTATCAGTCTTGTATTTCGCCATGAGCACCTGTAGGATTAATTCAATTTGTTCCTTATTATCCTCATTAGTCTGGTAGTTCCTGAGGGCAGAGTCCATAGACTTGCTTCCACCGTCATCCTAGGAGACCCTGACAGCAGAGGCTGGCATCTTCTTTCTTTGGCTCCATGGCCTTTGTCCAGCCCAGGTCTATAAGCTCAGGGATACTCAGTGCAAGAGGGAGATAGCACTGCTCGATGGACCAGGTCACAAAGCCTCTTTGTGCTAAGCATGACTGGGGTGAGACTGTGCGGAAGAAGAACCTTCCCTGACCTCTCTGCTGGGGTCGGCCTCTAAGGGTCAGAGCTCTTTGCCCTGCGATTCTGAGAGTTTGCTGCTAGACAGGATGTTAATAGCCTCGATTTCTGCATATGTCACTTCTCTGGAGTCACACTGTGATGCATTCATTGCTAAACTTGTCCCTTTCATCAATTGCTTGCTCAACTCATGCAGAATTCTAGAATTTTCAGGCAGGAAGGGAATCCATGGCAGGGAGTGGGGTGGGGTCATATCATACATCCTCCTTGGCAGAACAGATGGAAGTTAGAGGCACCAAGGGGTTTCCTTATTTACCTGTGGTCACCCATTTTGGCATCTCAGGCCCTAGGACTTCAGCTATTCTTGCACAAGTCTACATTTATGCTGCTGTAGTTTGACCCTGAGGCACTCTGTCTTTCTGGACATGATAGGAATAGGCAAGTGTCTATGCTCATTTGCTTAAAAAAATTACCTGAAAAATTGCTCTCCACATTGAAGCCCCTCAATTCCCTGATCTTTTTTCCTTGCATGAGGCCAAGCAGTCTTCTTACTGCCTCCTCCATATCCACTCCTATCGCAGATGAACACTAGAGGATCTGTGGCCAAAGGCTGATGACAGCTGGCCATTCCAGGCCATGTCTGCTCAGGGATCTGGACTCTCTGGAGCAGGATGGGAACCCAAAGAAGGTAGAGTGGTTGGGAGGAAGTGCTGCATTCTGGAATACTGGTTTCTGGTTCCTTTTCTAAGTGACTTTGAGACAAAGTCAATTCTGTAGAAGTTTAAAATAAGAACCTTAGATGCCATTCAGCCCAATCCCTGCTTTTATGCACAAAAGAACTAAGCCTCAGAGCTAGCTAGTCATGGAGCTAGGACTGGATCAAGGCCACAGACTTTGACTCCCAGTCCTCGTTCAGAGAAGCCAGAGCTTTCTATGTTTGGTTGTGCTAAGCTGGGGTTGAAGGAGGAAGCAGAACACATGTCTTGTAGGTCTTGGGGGCAGGTGACTTCCCCTGGATCACTTGTTGCCACCTTTCCTCCCTAATAGGGTCCCAGCCAGAGTCAAAGTCTTCCATGGGGCCAAGCCCGCCCCTCTTTACTGACGGGCCATGAGCCCTTAGCTCCACTTGTCAGCATTCCTTTGCTTTTCTCTGGAGCTTTGGCTCTGCCCTTAATAACTCTGGACCTTATCTTGGCCCACTATAAAGTGGGGGGAGTCTTCCAAATTCCTTGCCTACTGCTCCAAGGAACTGTGAAGCCTCAAGGCAGTGTATCTGAGAAATGCTTTAAGTTCCTCAGAGAGCGTGGTGAGAGAAGAGACTTTTCCAGCAAGAGGGCATGATCCCTGTGAGGCCGGAGAGAGCAGAGTGTGAAGATTCAAGAGTTATTGGGTGATAAAGCTGGACAGTTGTGACCTTACAGGCACACACAGGAGGACCTGCAATCAGTTTTCCTGAATCAGTTTTACAATGACCTTGCCAGGCAGGGTCTAATTTTATCTCAGTTTCATTTATTTATTTATTTATTTATTTATTTATTTAAATTTTTTTTTTAGATTTTATTTATTTATTCATTTATCCCCCCCCCCTGCTGCTTGTGCTCGCTGGGTCAGCTAACCACGCCATGCGGGCGGGCTTGCCTTCACCGGGAGGCCCCGGGAACCGAACCTGGGGCCTCCCATATGGTAAACGGGAGCCCTCCTGATTGAGCCACAGCCGCTTCCCTTTATCTCAGTTTTAGAGAGAGGAAGCTGAAAGTCAGAGAAAGCTGAAACTACTTGCTCAAGGTTACCCAACTACCCAGTGGCAGAGCTGGGCTCAAGCCCAGGCAGCCTGGCTCCAGATCTCACATTTCTATCTATCTTCCCTCCCAAATCCTCTCTGCCCCCACAGAAAGAAGGGATTGTGTGACCTGGGGGTGGGGGCCGGGGGTCAAGAGTACGGTATAATTTGTGATAAGTACAGTTAAGGAATAGGAAAGGGATGAGAAAGTTGGGGAACTGCTCGATTAAAAGCATGACAAGAATGGGAGAGGCACTGATCATTTCCTTCCCTCTCAAACAGCCTGCAGGGTGCTTGCCAAGCGGCACTACAGCCCAGGCGTCACCTCTATGAAGCGAGTGGCACTTTTGTGGAACCAGGATCCTCCCTCCAGAGACTTCAGTTTGTATGGAAATAACAAAGACAGAAGAAAGGAAAGTGAAGTTTAATTCGGACTCCTGTGCACCCATCCCCAAGTCAAGTCACTGTGAAGCTTAAAAGATTAACCATCAGGGTCCTTCACCTGCACCAGCCCTTTCCAAACCTTGTACATAGTTTTATATTTATAATTTACACACATATATATATTATTATTTTTTTCTTAAAGAGAACTCTCCCTCCGGTTGTATGTGCCGCAGAGCCCCATAAATTTGGATCTGCTCTCCGTCCTCCCACTCCCCCACCTGACCAGTCAAATGTCAGAGTTCTACAGCCCCTGAGAAACACTTCTGACCCCTCTTCTGCTGGTCCCCTCCCACACAGTACCAGCATTGATTGCGGGTGTGATTCGGCTCAGAGTAGTTGGGTTAGTTTTTTGTAAAGAGGTTGCAGTGTGTGCACTTTTGCAGACCTCAAAGCCACCAAAAGGTTGGAGTTTAGTGTACTTTCTTTGTAATGATGACTCTCTATGATTTTTCTCCAGGTAGAGGTGCTTGCACACACAGATATGATTCCAAGAAGTTCTACCCCAGAAGGCATTTACATACAAATCCATGTGTTCCTTACCATCCACACACGAGGAGGATACACGTAACCATGTATGTGGACAAAGAGATCTTGGCTCTGTTGCATCTTGGCAAGTTGCTTCTCTTACCCTGGAGGTAGAGTCATTTTCTGTGAACAGGGAGGCCTGGTTTATTCTGAGGCTCTGTAAGTCTAGGGTTCCAGACACCCAAGAATTACCAGGACTGCTTTTGCATGAGCCATGCACGTCCCTTACTACCAGGCTGCTGGCTAGGTTAGGAGGAGATGGGGGTGGGGGTGGGGGTCCCTAGACTGGAGGTGCTGAGGAGAAGTGAAGAAATGTAGGTGGGAAGTCAGAACGGATCAACTATACCCTCACTGAACCTACTTTTACTCCTTCCCCATGAACCCCATCATGGCATGTCTCATTTCTTCATGTCCGCGCAGCCTTCAGCAAGGATTTTTGGCTGCAGTGGAGTGCTCCATTAGCTTACGCAACAAAGCGGGATTATTTGGAAAGACCTGGGGTGTCTAAGAATATTCATGAGCTGCTGCAGGCTATAGGGAGCTGGAACCAGGAGTGAAGGTCCTCAGAAAGCCAGGCCTCTGCCTTCCATTCTCTGAGACCACATGCCTGCTTTCTCCTTTTCTTGCATCCCACTCTCTGCATTCCACTCTCCCTCCAGACCAGCTCTCTCTGCATCTCTGAGCATTTCACAGAGGACCACAGCTATATAGCTCCGGAGCTTACCTGCTTCAAATTCAAGAGACCAGCAAAGAGTGATTAGTGCTCTGAAGTCCCAAGTCCAAATTCCTGGGAGACAGAGTCTGACTGGCTCAGCCCAGAGAAAGTGTCTATCCCTTCCCCTATCTGCTAAGGCCAGGGGACCAGGATCACATGACTGCCAGGGTCAGGCTGGGAAAACATCATAAATGGTGTCCTAGGTCCAATGGTTTCTCTACCATGAAGATCAGTCCTATGGAAAAAGTCTCCTCTCTCCTGAGCTCCCACAGCACTTTATCCCTTTTTCATGTTGCTTATTACTTCCTACCTTATTTTACTATTGTTTTTTATAAATATCTTAATTACTACCCCTACCTATCTATAAGCTTTTTGTTTCATAGTCATATATTCGCAACTTGTGCAAAAATACTGGACATGTGCTCAGTAAATATTTGAAATCATGATAATCTCCCATAAGTCAATTTTCAGGAAACTGAAAGACTTGGCCAAGTCCTTCATCTCATTGCATTGTCCCGAATTAATTATATTCAAGTAATTAAACAAATTTTTCTTAAATTCCTTCTACATACCAAGCAGTATCCTGGCCACTGGGGATATAACACTAAGCAAGGCAGAAAAAGTCCTTACACCACTAAGCTTCCAACCTAGTGGTGGAAGCAAGCAATAAACAAATGTCTATTTAATGTTTGCAATGAACTAGACTATGTACTAAGTGCTGAGGGTAGAGATGTCTAAGTCTTCAGTACTGTCCTGAGGGAGCTTAATTTCCCTGGGGATAATAGATGCACCACAGGATAAAGCTATGACAAAGATGGGGGAGAAGTGCTGTCAGACCTCAAAGAGAGCGTGATTTATCACCTGGGGGTGAGGGGTGACCAAGTGAGGTGTCACCGAGAACAGCGACATGTGACTGAATTTGAAGGGTGAGTAAGAGTTCGTTGGGTAGAGTATGAGTTGGGTATGTGAACGCACATGCGTGTGTGTTTGTGTGTTTGGGGGTGTTGGGGGCAGGGGAAAGGAGATAGACACGACAGCGATCAGACCCTTCCAGGTAAAGCAGGTACAAAGGAAATGTCAAGCACTGTGAAAGGACCTGCTTGTGTCTGGATCACCAGGAACACGAGGAGAAAGAATGGTGAGATTGGCCACGGCCCCTGTCTGCCGCGTGTGCTAAGCCCGGGTGGTGATGGGTAAGTATTGGCAGGCAGCTGCCCTGGAATGTGGAGAGCAATGATGTTGAACCCTTCAGGCATAGGGGCCAGGCCGAGTGGCAACTCCTGACCAGAAACATGTTCTGCACTGCCCCAGCACAAGACACTGCGTCTGCTCTCGGGTCATTGACCTCTGGCTCATGGTGAGAGATGAGTGGATGGTGAGATGCTGGTGAAATTTTTCACTCCCAAATTGCAACTTGCCTCAGAAAGCACTGGATCTGTCAACTTTCACTCTTCATGAGTAGAGTGGGATTTTCTAAATTTTGCAATTGAATTTAAGAAATCAAAAGAAAAGATGTCCCTTTGTAGCTAAAAATGAATTAAAAAAAAAAAGCAAGCCAGCAGAAGTGAGCCTCTACATCACCATGTCCTTTGAATTACAAACTATGGCCCCTTAGCCGATGATATGATAAGGGCTAGAGATGATAAAGGATTTATAAAGGTTTTCTAGAGATTGTGCCTGCCCTGGAATGTCCCACAGGTCTGCTCACCTCTGTCCCAACATGCCTGGGGTGGAATCGAGCTAATTTCCTGGATCTTTTCATTGGATAAAGTCAAGACCATTCACACCCTGGTCCCTTCCTGTCTTTCCAGTAAATTTTCCATTCCCACCCCTCCCCAGGTTAGCCTTTAGCCTTGCTGGTCTCCCTGCTATCTCAAATGTTCACATTTCTGGGTCTACCTTTGACTGCCTTTTCCCTCTTCTCTGCCGGTCAAATATCACTCATCCTTTCCAGGTCAAACCCAAAGGTCCCCATCTTTGTGAAGTCTTCCCCCACCCACCTGAGTCAGACCCAAGAGCTCCCTCTTCTGTTCTCTCCCAGCACTTTAGACTTCTGTTATTACTCTCAACACAGTTACTCATTTTTATTTGAAGTAGACTGGATATGGTGGTTTGAAGCTGTATGTTCCCCAGAAAAACATGTTCTTAAATCAAATCCATTCCTGTTGGTGTGGACATTTTGAAGAGGTCACTTCGGTTAAGATGTGGCCTACCTCAATCAGGATGGGTCTTAATTCTTTTACTGGAGTCCTTTATATGAGAATGAAATTCAGATAAAGAGAGAAAAAGCCACAGAAGCAAGAAGCTAAAACCAAGGAAACCCAGAAGAGAAGGGAGGGACCAGCAGATGCCACCATGTATCATGCCACGGGGCAGAGGATCCAAGGGTCACTGGCAACCAGTGGGAAGAAAGCATTGTCTCGATGATGCTTTGATTTGGACATTTTCTTGGACTCTAACCATTAAGTGAATAAATTCCCATTGTTCAAGCTGAACTGTTTCATGGTATTTGCTTTGAGTAGCCTAGGAAACTAAAACACTAAATTTCTTGAAGTCAGGGACTAGAACTTTATCATCTGTCTCCCCAGCAATAGCACAGTGCCCAATACACAATACTCTCAATAAATATTCTCTTTGTTAGCGAAGGGCGGTTTACTTGGACATCTTGTCTGTTGGAGTTGGGGTAGTAAGAAGACAGCTTTGGGAAGAACTCTAACAAGGAGAAAAAGGGGAAGGGCCATTCCAAGTGGAAGAAACAGTGTGAGCAAAGGCACGGGGAGGGAAAGCATGGGCAAATATGGGAGGCTGGAGGGCAAAGAGGGAAGGTTGGAAGGATAGGGTATGTCAAGTGCCAAGCATGGTGATGGGCTCCTTATGTGCATAACTGCCCTAGGCTTTTACCAAATGTGGTGAGGTGGCTGCTATTGTTCACACACAGAGGAGGACAGTGAGGTTCAGAAAATTCATAGAGTTCATTAGTTGGTGATACAGAAGGGATTAGACCAATTCTGTTAGTTTCTAAAGCCCATGATTTATCTTGTTCTTAGAGAAAGGTTGTTCTTGAGGTTGACTGGAGCCTAGAGTAAGAGGTGGTGAGCAGGGAAAGGTGCCCATTACAGAGTTATAATATTAATAATATCTAGCATTTTTTTCAACTGCCTACCCTGTGCTAAGAATTTTAAATATGTCATCTCATAAAAACTTACAACAACCCTATTAGGTAATCACCCTCATTTTACAGAAGAGATAATTACACCTCAGAGAGATTCAATAATTTGCTCACATAGCCAATTAGTGGTAGAGCCATGATTTAAATTCAGGTCTGTTGATTCCACAACCCAAGCTCATTGGGAAAGTACTTAATGGGTGAATCACAACATAATAATTCAAGTCTTAGTGACATACTAGGGATACAGGTGTAATTAGTCTAAGCCTAGTCTCTTCCATTCCTGTCTCTTCCCTTCCTCTACAGTTCGGCCCACGTGTCCTGTCTTCTTATTCTGTCCCCTCTGTCCAACCATATAGAACCAGACCCCCCAGCAAGATTAACTGCTAGGCTAAAAAACAAACAAAAAACCAATTTTCTAGCAGATAGAGTGGGATAGGAAGATGAGAGGAATGTCGAAGAATTAGGAGATGCGGCCAAGATCTCAAGAAGAGGTACATAAATGAATGATCCCAAGGAGGGCAGGAAGGAGGTAGTTTCCAGGCACTTAAACTTTTCAGGGATTCAGTCCCGAATGAGTAAAATTCAAACACCAGTCTAGCTCTGATTTACTTGGGGCTGCTTGTTCAAAAGACAAATTCCCTGGCCCTTCCTCAGATATCCAGAAGGTCTTTTGTGGGGCCCAAGAACATGCTTTTTAAAACAAGTACTCCAGAGAGTCTACAAACTGAGACTACCAGCCTTCCACAATGCAATTACATCCATAGACTTTAGCTATTGCTGCTGAGAGAACTAGGGGTGCCAGGAACTTGGAGCTGGATGCCTTCCAGTACACTGACCCA
Organism: Tolypeutes matacus; assembly: GCA_026826555.1. Classification (NCBI taxonomy): domain Eukaryota; kingdom Metazoa; phylum Chordata; class Mammalia; order Cingulata; family Chlamyphoridae; genus Tolypeutes; species Tolypeutes matacus. The sequence continues at coordinate 48,767,559 of JAKSZT010054304.1, forward strand.
ATGCTCACTCAGAGGCATTGACCCGGGGGCCTTGTGTAGGAGTCCCCATCTTTCGGAATTATTGATGTGGTTAGAGTAGCAACGTGACTTTCTGTGGACGGAAGAAGGTAGGTCGGATGTGAGAGTCTCCCTCTGTGAATACTTGTGCGTCATCTGAGTCATAGCTTGTATCTTTACTCTCGAAAACAAGTCATTTTTGTTACTGTCAGCATCTTCTCTGGTCTGCAATGAAGAGGGCCAGCTGGCTGCAGTGTTGAGATGGAGCAGGACAGACCTGTACAGGGCTGGGGTAATCCTTTAGGGCAGGGCCAGTTGGGGAGGAGACGAGAGCACTATTGCCCTGGGGATTAATTGAGCTGCCTTCAGCCATAGAAAAATATGCTTTCAGAAAGCACTGCCAGAGGACATAAGAGTGAGCTGCTTGCCTGCATTTTAGAGACCATACTGTTTTTCATCACATACTGTTTTTCATCACCAGCACTCTCTAAGGAAGTGAATTTCAACCCTGATGTTCTTCAAAATAATCTGAAGCCTTAAAAAATAAAGATGCCCAGGCCTTACCCCATATCTACAATACACAATACTCTCAATAAATATTCTCTTTGTTAGACTTTCAGGAGTGAGTCCTGGGAATCTATATAAAGCTTCCTGGGAATTCTGGAGCAGCCAGTCTGGCATTGGTCCAGGGACCAGCATTTGGAAATAGCTACACTAAGGTGAGAGGGAAAATCATTCCAGATTGAAAATTACAGTATCAGGTCATGCTCTCTCTCCTTTGCCCTATCTTTGTTTATTCTCTTTTCTTCCCACTCTTCCCAGGAGACTGAAAAAAGCTTCTCCTCTCATTTATCTCTTATTTATCTGGTAAGGCCACACAGGGGCAACAGCTGTGTAAAATTCATAAAGGTTTGAGGTGTATTTAAATACGGTTGCTTGCCATTTATACCTGCTTGCAGAGTTTGCAGATGACAACGAAGCCGAAGTTGGAGGATATTTGTCTGAGTCATGGTGAAGGGGTCCCTGCGCTGGGAGAGGTAGGGCCAAGGAACTCTGAGGTCCTTTCCAACACAGACATTTCCTGGTTTCAAAGTTAAACCGTTAAATTGTTGTTTTCTTGATTTTCATTTGTTTTCTACACCTACTTAGATTTCCTAGCTGGGGATAACCCCCAGGCTTGGTGCATTGGAATCATTTGGGTAGTGAGAAGCTGAAAGTGACTACATACGGAAGGAATTAGAGTGCATGAAGTCTCCCCAAATTGCCGTATTTGAGTCATAGTCTGCTTATTTTCTCTCAATAACAAGCTTTTGTTGCTTTGCAGGCAACAAGCCTGATAAGGAGGAGATTTGGTGCTTTAAAGTGTTCCTGACCTGAGAGCCTTGATGGAACGACCCAGGGATCAAAAAGACAAGGGAGCAAACCCCTAAACAATCTCCCTCAATCAGTTTCCTTGGCTGCTTTTGACTCCTTTACTTACTTATTTATTTATTAATATTTTATTATCTTACTAGAATGTTCCCCCCTCCAGATGGCCCCCTAGTCTGTCTGCTCATTGTTTCTGCTCATTGTCTGCTCATTTTGTCTGCTCTTTTGTCTTCTCATTGTGGCTGCTTGTTGTGTCCACTTGTCTTCTTTAGGAGGCACCGGGAACTGAACCCGGGACATCCCATGTGGGAGGGAGGTGCCCAACTGCTTGAACCACATCTGCTCCCTGGTACCTTTATTTGAGAATTGAGTTGTAGATGATAGGCTGGGAATTTCAATTTAAATCTCTGTTTGGACCTTGAAATTCTCTTATATTAAAGAAAAAGCATCTGTGCCTTTGAAAACTATATGAGTACTGACTGTCATGGCAGAATGGTGTGAATCCCAAGGGAATGTTCTGGAGGAAGAAGCCGCTGACCCCCTTTCTTTCCAAATCAAACCCCTTCTTCTAAGTCCCAGTCAATCCTTGGATACTCTGGGATGCTATTCTGATCATTCAAGCACTAACCGACCTCTCCCTACCCCCAGCTGCCTCTGATTCTAGTGCACACACCTGTGTCTATACCTTTCCTTCGGCTCAGTCATACATGTGTTTCTGACAGCTACCTATTAACTGCCTTGGATTATTGTTTAGCTTTTTGTGCTTGTTTGATCTTCTCAATGATTATTTAGCTCTTTGGGCTAGTTTGACTTTAACTGATGAGCAAATTAAGAGTGGGAGCCCACCCCTTTTTATCCATTTACACATCCAACAACTATTTAACTTGTGCCAGGCATTCTTCTAGGCCCTGGGGATATAGAGGCAAAACAAACAAATGTACTGACGTTGTGAGGAAGTGAGGAAGGAACTTGTGGGGAACCACTGAAGAAGGTAGACAGACTATAAAATATATATATGTAGGTGTGTGTCAGGTATAGGTGCTAAGGGGAGTGGAAAGTGATGAGGGTGTGGTGGGATATAGTGTGATCATGGAAATCATTATCAGGAAAATGAATGACAATACAATTTGTTTATCTGTCAAAGAAGAGTTCATACTAGATATGTATGCAGATCTATCTATGAGTGTGTGGAAGGAAAACCTATGAGCAATTTCAAATAAAGTGATGTAAAGGCTTCTGGGCTGTGGGAGCATATTTCTTCCTGAAGAATTCAGGAAAAGATTGTTAGAGGAGTTCTCACTTGATCTGGGCACTGAAGACTAAATGGGAGTTCTCCTGGGGAGGAGGGTAAGGGAATAATATGGACAAATGCACGGATGCATAAAAGTGCTGGTACTTGGAAACTGTGAGCTGTTTGATTGGGTGCCTGGAGCACTAGGCAAGAGGATGAGCAGTGACAGATGAGGCTGAAGATGTGGTCTGGGGATCAAATTTTTAGGAGTTCTCTATGCCACGTCAAGGAAAGTGACCTTTCAGTGTTTTTCTCACTGCTTAGAACGGTGATAGGAAACAGCAGAAACTCTACAAGACTTGAAGGCTCTTTGCCTCTTGTCCTTTTCTTGGGTCTTAAGCAGCTGTACCAAAGAAGGAGAATAGAGAAAAGGAAACTTCCCAGAGGACTTACCCTTGTGCTGTATCTACCAGCACCCAAAGAACCCTGCTTCACCCTGAGGGTGTCATCCAGCTGCTAATCTAGAGCTCTCCACACCCAAAGACTGTGCAAAACCAGAGTCAACAGCAGCCAGCCCCACCAAGTCTCAGGGGAGCTATATTTCTCCAAAGTAATTTTATTGCATGAAAACATGGGGATTTTAGAAACTGTTTTGTACGTAATTTTACGTCTGTGTGTCTAGAGCAAGGCATTATAAAACAGAAACGATCTAAGTTAAAGAAAATTTCATTAAGATGGAAAATTGACACCACAGAGAGCTAAATTAGTGAGTAAAAGACAAACGTACGATAATTTTCTTAGACTACAGATGCAAAAGATAAAGAAATGAAAATGAAAGAATACAATAGACGTGAAAGGCAGATATCAAAGAACCAACCCATAAGTAATAAGAATTCCTAAGTAAATAACAAAATCATTTGAAGCAGAAGTTGTAAATGTAGAAAATTTATTGACCATAAGCTAAAAAGAAATAATAATTGGGCATGCTTATTATATTAATCAGGATTCTTTTTGGTTGGGTTAGAGTCCCAGCTCAAACTGGCTTAAGCATAAAAGGAATTTCATTGACTGACATGATGAAGTTCAAGGATTTACCAGGAACATGTCTCTCCACCTCTTAGCTTTACTTTCCTCTGGGTCAGCGTTATTCTTGAGCAGGTTGTTCTATGGGCTGGCACCCAGTAGCTCCAGACTTACATTTTTCTGGCTTACCACTTCAGTGGAAAGAGTCCTTCTTTACCAGCTCTGGCGGCAAAATATCTCTGGTTAAAATATCTTACTGACTTTGGTTGGCCTGGCTTGGGTCATGTGTTCACCCTTGAATCAATCGATATTGCTGAGGAGGATTGTGGCAATAATTTCATTGGCAACACACACCCTTTCCTGAAATGAGGGGGTAGATCAGTCCTACCCAGTGCACATGGGCTGCAAGTAAGGGAGAGACTGTTTCTTAGAGGAAAATGGGGTGCTTATCCCAGAAGAAAGTAGAATGGATGCTGGGCATGCAAAATAACAACATCTTGGGCAGATTAATAAAAGAACAATTCTTAGACCTCTCCAGGGGATTTAAAAAAAAGTAGAAACAAATGTTTATTTTCCAGCAGCCTTATAACCACTTTCTGTTGGAGCTTGTTGAAGAATAGCTTATGACTACTCGGTGGCTGTTCCTACCCACTCAGTGGCCTGAGCGGTGGGAGCTGCAGACCAGTCTTCAGTTGCAGGCTGAGCACCCCAGTCTTCAGCAGGTAACTGCTGAGTAGGCACAGAGGGCACCTGCACGCCTTCAGACCAGCCTGCGACCTCGGGGTGAGTAGCAGTAAATTCAGGAGCAGGAGCGGTCCATTCACCCGGAAACTCCTCCTTGGTCACAGCCTTTTCAGCACGGCCTGCTCTTCCTTTTCAATCTCTTCAGGATCTTTGTAGAAATAGAGATCAGGGGTGACCTCCCACGGGTGCTCACGGGAGATGGTGCCACACATGCACAGAACTTCCCGGGCCAGCATCCACCACCTCAGACCCACTGAGTGAGCTCCTTTGTCATTTCATGGGATGGTGGCTTCCACATAGTGCAGAGGAGAATCTGTGTTACACAGAGCTATGGTCGGCAGGTGCACATTGGATGCCTCCGTGAGAGGCTGGTGGTCAGCCCTGGGATGGGTCACCACCAGAAGATGTGGCTCCTGGAAGACTGCCTGAATCTGGTTGGTGCAGGTTCCAGGAGTGAAGCGCCGTGCAATAGGGGTAGCTCCAGTGGCGGCAACAAACCTCAGCACAGCCCGTTGGCCGGTATTCCTGGAGTATATGACACTGACATCAGCAGGGTTTTCAATGGCAGCAATGGCATGAGCTGCCAGCTGAAGCTTCTCCCAAGTCCTCTTCAGATTTATGATGTAGATGCCCTCACTTTTCCTTTTGTAGATGTACTGTTCCATTTGGAAGTTAATATTGGGGTTAAGATTTGGAAATTAAGTGGGTTCTTGCTGCAAGGAATTTGAGAACATCCTCCTCCTTCATCTGCAGGACATCAAGGGCTCCAGACATTGTTTGAATCTCCCTGTAAGTTGCAATGGGAACCCAGGTCAACACCATATGGACCCCTCTCTGGGTAGCATGGAAAGGCCAGGAGGAATTTTTAAATCTAAGATATTACAAAAACCCTATAAATAAATATGTAGGAAAAAGAAATCCATGTTTGTCTCAAATTTCTCCTCCATAACTCTAAATGCTAAAAGACAGTGAAACATTTCCCTTTGAACTGTGAAGGAGAAAGTTTGTGTGACCCAAGAATTCTGTATCTAAGAAAATTGTCGTTCATAATGTATGTATTCAGAAAATATAATTCCCAGGACTCTTCTTGAGTAAACTAGAAAAAAATGTGTTCCAGAACAATAGTATAAACTGAAAGTGGGTGCAAATCATCACCAAGTTCCATGATTCTACCTCTGAAATATATGCCGGATTGGTCTCCTTTCCACCATTGCCTCAATTATTGCTATACTTCAAGCCACGATTAAGGAATGAATCATGTCCCTCGCAAAGACATGTTTGAGTCCTAGTCCCTGGTCCTGTGGGTGAACTCATTTGTAAACAGGAGCTTTGAAGATTCTTTTCGGATGAGGCCTAGTTGAATCAGGGTGGGCCTTAATCCAATATGGTTGAAGTCATTATAAGCAGAGGAAATTCAGATGTAGTCAGTTAGGAGAAGCCAGAAGTGGAAGCCAGAGAAAGAGACACATATCCCCATGTGATGGAGGCAGAGATCAAGCCAGCACCAGAATGCTACAGACTCTGGGAGAAAGCATGGCCTGGTGATACCTTAATTTTGGACTTCTAGCTTCCAAAATGATGAGATAATAACCTCCTGTTTAAGCCCAACAGCTTGTGGTATTTGTCGTAGCAGCCCTGGCAAACTCAAACAGCCACCGTCATCTCTTATGTAGACCATGGGCCTTCCCTCTTCTGCTCTCACCTCTCTAATCCATTCCCCACATATTATACAACAAACTTCTAGTAAACCAGGTCATGTCATTTCCTTGGTTAAAATAATTTTATGGTTGCCTGTGGCAAGTAGAATAAAATAAACTTCCTTACAATGGTCTTTAAGAACTTGCCTGATTCAGCTGCTGCAAATGATACCCAATCACCCTACACTTTGTTCACCACACCACAGTCCCACAAACCACCTGTCAGTTCTGTCTGTGAATGTGATAAGCTCTTTCCTATGTCAGGGCTTTCACACATGGTGTTCCTTCCACCTGGAACTCTCTTTCCTCAATTCTCTCTTTGGCCAGCTCCTTTATTATATTTCAGTTTATCTCTCACTTCCTCAGATGCTCTCTGGTCTCACAATCTAAACACAGGTTTCCTTTTAGTTTTCTCAGCAGCCTTATCTCAAATCACTAATCACAATATGCTATTATATATTTATCTGTGTTTACTTGTGTTATGTCTTCTCCCTCCAGAATGTGAACCCCATGAAAGGAGGGACCATGACCAGTTTGTTCACTGAATTCCTGGTACTTAGTACCATGATGCCCAATATAGGTATGTAGGAGGAAGGAGGGAAGTAACATTGAAATGAGATAATATATAGAAATACATAGATAGGAGAAGAAGATGACATAATTTATTTAACTAATTTCTAAGGTGATGGCAAGTTTTTTTTATTAAAGAAATCAGTTATGATGTTAAAAAATGGAATAGGGATAAATTTTTAAATTCTAAATTAAATAAACAAATCCAGTATAGAGTGCTTTCTTGTTCTGATTTAGTGCCATAAAAATAATGCAAAAAAATATTAATGCAGGGGAATGGATGTGGCTCAAGCAGTTGAGTGCCTGCTTCCCACATGGGAGATCCTGGGTTCAGTTTCCAGTGCCTCCTAAAAACAAAAACAAACAACAAGCAAACAAATGAAAAAACCAACTTAGGGGAGCTGATGTGGCTCAGTGGTTGAGTGCCAGCCTCCCACATAAAAGGTCCTGGTTTCAAATCCCAGCCCTGGTACCTAAAAAAAAAAAAAAAAAAAAAAATGGATGCAGACTGATATGGAAGCTATGAGCAAAATTAGCTGTGCATGTAGAGTGATTGTGGCCATGAAGGAAGAGTAGGATTCAGTGAATCAGGAAGAGGTATTTAGGATGTTTCGTGTGTGTGTGCGCATGTGCATACTTGTGTAGGGCCAAGGTAGGAAAAGACTAGGTGGGCAGAGATCTGGAATTGAGATACAGTAAAGGGAGTGAGGTGGGAGGGTGAGAAGAGCAAGACTTCCATTTACCAGAAGACTCTAAAGCACAGTGGCTTGAAACACAGAGATAACCCAGAAACTGCTGCCACAAGGACAGAGCTTTCTGCTTGAGGTCTTGGTTGAATCTGTGCAGCTGAAGCAAGTCTCAGGACAAGTCTCCAGAAAAGGTTCCCAGCCCTAGGACTTTTGGGTCTTGTGGACAACAAGGACACCTTGTGGCACAGTAAGGCAGGGAAGAGACAGATGTAGCAAAGGCAGACATGCCTAGAGGTGTTGCCAAGAAAGGAAGGCCTGGGCAGGGCATTGTGGGTGAAGGGAGCCATGAGAAGCCTGGTATGATAGAAAAGGAAGGCAGAAGACTCTGGAACAAACCTGCACTACTCCCCGTGAGCCCAAAGTAGGGCTTGTTTAGGGGGAGTGAGTAAACTCTCTCTCCATTCTGGAAAACAATCTTTCTGCTTGGTGATGCCAGCCCTCCAGGTGGTCCCCATGGGTGCTGCCTGCAGATTGGGGCATCTTGAGGAGCAGTGAAGAGAGGCAGACATAGCATTCTTAGGTGGAAGATCTCAGCTGGAATACTGCCCTATTGTTTCTGTGCAATCTCAAGCTAGTTTTCTTAAGACTGTGCTTCCAACTGAAAGGAGGGGATAATAATTAATGACCCCCACAACCCTATATGTGATTCCTTATAGATGGTATCTGTACTGTTAGCTACAGTTGGTCCTGGGGTCTGCAGAGCAACCTGCCTTCTCCAGGTCCTCAGGGATGAGAGCCTGAGAATCAGCATGGGGGCTGGGTGGGAATGAGCCTTTGGAAGTTCTGTCTGTGAGCCTGACCTCCACTGGCTTTTCCTGCTGGTTCTCAGTCTAGCTTAGCCTCAAGGCTGTTGGCCAGCTGAGAATATTCCTCTGCCCATCTCTCACTTGCAGTAAGGACTTTGAAAGTTCATTTTATCCTTTACTCTCTCTCTGAGAAAGTCTGCAATGCTCTCATTCCAACCTATCAAGCTTGGAGAATCATCAGAAAAGGTGAATCTATGACCTCTTCACCTGTTATAAGTAGCACGTGGGAAAATCAAGAATGATGTGCAATTGCCACTAGATGGCAACAGAGGAGCCTGGGTGTATCAGATGAACCCTGCTTCAGAGGAAGAATTAAAATAGTAGTGGAGGAGATGGTCTGGCGGTGGTGAGAAAAATGCATTTCCTTTATTTTTATTTATTTAATTTTTTTAAAGATTTTATTTATTTATTCATTTATCCCCCCCTTGCTGTTTGTGCTCGCTGGGTCAGCTAACCATGCCGCGCGGGCGGGCGTGCCTTCACCAGGAGGCCCCGGGAACCGAACCTGGGGCCTCCCATATGGTAAACGGGAGCCCTACTGATTGAGCCACAGCCGCTTCCCAATGCATTTCCTTTAAATGATTTGCAGCATACTTCATTTCTAATGAGGCTGGCAGGATTGAATGTCAAAGCTCAGCAATTAGCTGGTATAGAATCAACCATTCTATCCATATTCTGGAAAACCTTATAGCAACTTCACCTGGGCAGTTAGTTGCCTTGAAGGGCATGTCCATTCTTCTCAAGAACCCACCCCACCCACAGTTTATTGCCACTATACTCATAACTAGGGTCAGATCTCAGCTTTCTGCAGGGGAGGAAGTACACAGTCTGAATCAGGAGCTTATACACTAAAAGAATTGTGAGATTTTGCTGCTATATATTGGCAGAAACCTGGGAAATATGTCAAAGTGGATTCCAAGGATATTAGACCAAGGAGGATGGCATGCAGCACTGGATCATATTGAATTTATTGGGTGCATATATAGAAGGTCTGGATTTTATATGTTAGCTTGTGCAACTAAAAGTGGCTCTAAACATTTCTTGGTTGGCTTACTGAAACTTGACCTCAATCATGCCATGTGTTTAATGGTGTTAAGATTCTAGAATTTCCTTGGTATGGTGGGGAAGGCATTCAAGACTTAAGAAGAAAGAAGTGATAGAGTGACTTTATAGCATGAGGTCTGCACACCTACTCTCCAAATATATCCTCCCAGAGGACCCAGGGATCACTCTCTTCATAAAGACATTGAGAAATGCATTGCTGAATGTAGCACTTACAACCATGAGAATACTCTGTGGTGGCTGTCTTCTATAAGCCAGGTATGGTGGTGAAAGTTACCTCTTTTGAGCTCAGCTCTCTGGTTTCAGTGGGAATGATGGGATTCCCAAATAGCAGAGGCCAAATGGCAGCACTTCAGTGCCAGAGTCAAGGGGAACACATTTTCCACAAAAGAGAGTAGGAACAGAGTGGTAATCAGACTCTTTTGAAACCTAGAGATCTTTGGTAGGACTGATGGTGACGTCCCTAGAAATGAAAAAGACTAACATCCTACTAAAATATTGTTTGAAATATATAAAAAAGTTTGTGGGCCAAAAACCTGACTTTAGTTACCTCTTGCCCAATAACCATACCTAAGCCAGTCCAGACTCAGAGTCCCTTGACTGAAGGGGGACAAATGAGCCATTCTGTGGATTTCAGTAGCATCTCTCCCCAGCGACTCCAGTGCTTATTCAATGGGCCCTTGTATAAGTGGGCATAGTGGCAGGGATGTAACTATGCACAGACTCAACAATATGAACCTGCCCTAATCAAGGATATATTGGGTGCCTATTAGGCCATCCAACTTGAGCAGAAACCAAACTGAGGCCCTGTCATGTCACCATTCCCTAGAGGGCCCTGCCAGCAACCAGAGGCAGGCTGATTACATTGGGCCCTTTCCAGCATGGAGGGAAGCAAACATTTTTCTTTACTGGAGGACACATGCATTCTGGGTAGAGATTTGCCTTCCCTGCCCCAAATTCTTCTGCTATCACTACCATCTGTGACTACAAAATATGGAATAATTCCACACAAAATTGCTTCTGATCAAGTGTCATTTCAAAGAAGTGGGGAAATGGGCTTATGCCTGTAGAAATACCTGGTCCTACCATGTTTCCTGTAATTAAAAGCAGCTGGCCTAATTGAATGATACAATGACCTACTGAAGATTCAGTTATGGTACCAGCTGGGACACCACACCTTGAAAAGATGGGGTTTGATTTCAAAGGATGCGGACCATGCTTTGAATCGGAGACATATATGTCTGCCATAGCCAGAATACATGGGCCTGGGGTTCAAGGCATTCAAGTGGGATTAGCTTTTCTCACTTTTAAATTCTAATAGACAACTTGCAGAATATTTCTTTCCCATCTTCACGACTTTGAGTTTTGCTGGTTTGGAAGTCTTGATTCCCAAGTGAGGAATTATTTTACTAGAGAATATACTATTGTTCCATTGATTTAGAAGGTGAGACTACCACCTGGCTATTTGCGGATCCTAATACTGCTGAACCAGCAGGGAAAGAAGGCAGTCACTCTTGTGGCTGGGGTGACTGTTTTTTTTTTTTTTTATGTAACAACTTTTTTTTTTTTTTTAAGTATCTTGCATTTGTGATGGATGCTCGCTGGGTTTTGCCACACATTTTAATGTTAAAGGTTAAATTAACTTTTACATGCACATAGTGTGAATAGTTTTCCCCACATGGGAATAATGATTATAAAAAGATGACGTACCACACGGGTTAAGTGTCTTTTTCAATTGAAAAGCTACAGACTACCTATATTTTCCCCCCAAAACCACAAACTGGTTAGTAATTGAATCTCTAAGCCAACATATTCAAAGCTGAGTGGATTAAAAATACAAACACAAGTCCTCATATCCAATTACGGGAGCTCTCTATAGAGACTAATCCATACCAGAGGTGCTCCTTGACACTAGGGAGCCGGAAGATACCTAATAGCCCCATTCAGAACATTTACCTCGAGTAGCCTTTTCCCAGTTTCAACTCATGAGTAAAGATAATCCTTTGTTAATTCTATTTCAGAAAACTTTTTCCAAGATGTTTTTATTTACAATGCCAACTTTTAAAAGGTCACTAAACTGAAGTTAACTGAACAGTAAACTAGGCAGACATTGCTTTACATAAAGAGGGAAAGCCCAAAATACATAGAGATCCCACAGTTCAGTTTTATCTAGAGCAAAGGAAAAAGAAACTTTTGATCATACTGGAAAAAACTCAGCCATAGGTTTGGAATCTGTACTCAAACTATACATGCAATGAGCACAATATTCCGCTAATATGATGGATTTGCAGCTGCATTGTCTAATATTAACAGTTATAAGAAGAGCAGTGCAAGCATATTTGGACCGATCTTTACAGTGTTACAGTGTCAGGCACAATGCTTCACTTCTCTTCACGGAACTGGTTCTCTTTGCATACCTGGGCTTCCTCCTCTTCAGTCCTTTTTGGTATTAAAGGTCTTGAGAATCTCCTCAGGAGTTTTCCTCTTGATCATATTGGCAACAGTCTTGCATGTAACATCAAGCAAACCCTTGATGTCTAAGTAGTTTGTAGCCAGAATAAGTTCAAAAAAGTGTTCCCTGGTCAACTTTCTGGAATTCTTGGTCCCACACAGGGTTATTGTCTGTTTGCTTTTTTCCCCCCTCATCTTCCTCAGGAAGAGGATGGTGGTGGGTGCACCACTGAATGAGCTTTTTAAAAACATTGCTGCATTAACATTTGGTAGAGAAACTGGGCCATAGTCTCCATCATCCATTTCCACATCTTCCAACATGGTCTTTATAGTCACAGACTGGCAATTTCCACATCAATTTCAAATATCTCTCCATGAGAACTCTGCAATTTAATTGAACGTGTGGTGTTTGGTCTCAAAGATTGGACCAATCTTTGAGATTGGATTGGAGGCTGATGAGAGCAGGGAGGCCTCAGCACAAAAAGGAGGAAAGGGCGGAGAACAAGGCCACTCTGATTGATTTTGATTACCAAGAGGAAACTGGGTTGCTGTTACTCAATGGGGGCAGGGAAGACTATGTTTGGAACCCACGGAATTCTCTAGGCTACCTTTTAGTGTTTTCAGGTCTAACAGTAAGAGTTAATAGAAGACTACAACAGCTTCCTCCTGCCAGACCCTTCAGGCATGGTGAATCACCATATAAAAAAACCCAGTCAGCTGAGATACTGGATGAAAGCAAGTGAAACATGAAATGGGTTGTGAAAGAAGGAAGTTAGAAATATCAGTCATGACCAGTTATTTAGCTATATGTTTGTCATGTGTCTCTCCTTCTTCCCTTTATTATATTGTATAATTTTTGTTAGAGCTTAATTTATAATTTGTTTTTAGGAAACAGATATTCAGAAGGGAATGCAACTGAATTTGAGAAATAATTAATATAGTCCAGAGATAAATCCATTGACTATGGGGACATTACAACTCCAAATCTGGAAGAGGGTAGCACTGTCTTTGTTTATTTGAAAGAAGGGAACAAAGAAGTTTTTATGTGGTTATATCAAAATTCAAATTTGTATAGAAGGGTGCAGCTATCTACAGCAGGGGAAACAGAGAGATTGCGAGGTGAATAATTTTCTTGTTTATTATTTTTAAAAATTATTATTATTGAAATAATGAAAATGCTCTAATAATGATGAAGTGATGACTCCACAACTCTGTGATTATACCAAATATTGTTGATTGTACACTTTGGATGAATTGTATGCTTTATTAATATGTACCAAAAAAATTGATTTGTTAAAAAAAAAAGAAACCAAAGAACAAATAAACAAACAAACAAAAAGTCAATGGGATCCTAAAATGAAGACTACGTTCCCTAGAGAAGTGAGGGAAGACCAAGAGACCACCAGCGAAGCATAAAAAAAAATTGTATAGAAGGGTGTGTATGGATGCCGAGTAGCTAAAGGGGTAGACTGTACCAGTTATTGAGTTAATGCCTCTCGGCTTCAAACCCACCCATCTATATTCTGCTCTGTGATCTTGAAGCTGGGACCCTGAAAATCGCATTTTTGCTTCCCCAGTTGGCTCTGCCAATGGGGATGCTATATGGAGATTGAAGACTGGAGGGGGAACATTCTTTGGTATGCTTCCTGAGAGTTACCTGGCAATTTGTGGTTCCTGTGAATATCATGCTAGCAAAACTTCATCCTGGCAGAAACGTGCTTTCCTGTAGGAGTAGCTGAATCCAGTCTGCAGTTTTTTTTCCAGCACTCACAGAATCAGCTTCATCATGTAAAGACTCCTATCAACTGTGATCTTCGATTAGAGTTTATGACTTTGACAGAGATTGCAGCTAGTAAACAGAACATTGCTCAGACAGAGAAAACAGGTATCAAACCAGAATGTTCAGGTTAGAAGAGAGAATGGTTAACACATAGAGCAGGTAAGCAGCATTCTGCAGAGCATAATGGAGAGAATCAGTGTCTCAGTGAAAAACAGCTTAAAAACTATAATTAGAATACCCTTCAAACATTAGCATATGCGAAGAACAAGGACTTTCTACAAGTAGCAGTAAGAGCCCTGGTAGGACAGGACTATCCCAGTAGGGAATAAAAGACAAGAGAAAATAAAGATATGTACACTGAAAACTATAAAACATTGCTGAGGGAAATTAATGGAAAACTAAATAAGTGGAGAGATTTACCTTGTTTATGGGTCAAAGACTCAGTATTGGCAAGATGTCAGTTTTCCCCAAATTGGTCTATAGCAGGGGTTCTTAACCAGGGGTTCTTAACCAGGGGTCCCTAAGCTTGAATTGAAATTAAAAGCAAAAACAAAAACATTATCTTGTGGGGATGTGCTGGTGTGGGTGTGATCTATTTATTAAATAATACACAGTATAGTGTGGACTTAGTAAGGGGTCCGTGGTTTTCACCGGACTGGCAAAGGGGTCCATGGAACAAACAAGATTAAGAACTCCTGCTCTATAGATTCAACAAATACCAGTCAAAACTCCAGCAGACTGGGATGACTGTTATGTTTGAGGCCACTGTTTTGAGACAGTTTGCTTTTCACCAGTATCTAATCACTTTCAAGATGGGGCAGCAGAGAAGGAAAAGGAGGGCTAAGTGGAAAATTACAAACATCAACACTAGACATGGATGTCTTTATCCTCCCAGGCTTGGTGTTTGGTTAGAACCATACATTGTTTTGCTGTTATCTGGACACTCAAATTCTTACCTTGAATTCTCCTCCCTGGGAGAAGAGGGACAATTTTCATGTTTTCTTTGTAAACTTCTCAAGTGGTAGAATTTTATTATGAGTTTGTGTTAGTTTATCATTTTAATAACTTTACTGAATATTAATTGATATAGAATAAGTACACATATTACAGTTGTACAATTTGATAAGCTTTGACATATGTGTATGCCCGTAAAACCATAACCTCAATCAAGACTGTGAATTCTTACAAGGTCAGACAAAGGCTCAGAGAGGTTTAACTAACTTTGCAAGTTTTTAAGTGGTGGAGCTGAAATGTAGATCTACATTTGCCTCACTCCAAAGCCTAAGCTCTTAGATGTTTCTGTTTCTCATGCATCCTTTGCCAAGTCACACCTCTTTCATCCAATGCTGATGAAGTTTTCTTTTTAATCAATCAAATTTATGGGAGTCTTATATACATATATATGCATATATATTCTCTTTATTAGAGAAGTTGTGGGTTTACATGCATAAAATACAGGATTCCCATATACTACCCCGCCACCAACATCTTGGATTGGTGTGGAACATTTGTTACAAATGATGATAACACATTCTTATAATTGTACTATTAATTAAACTCCATGGTTGAACTTACGGTTCTCTGTTTCTGGAGTGTACTTCCATGGATTTAAAAAAAAAAATTATTCTGCTATCATACATACAATCTAACATTTCCCCCTTTGATCATATTCAGATATATATTTCAGTGTTGTTACTTGCTATCACAATATTGTGCTACCATCATCCCCATCCATTACCAGAACATTTCCATCATTCCAAATAGGAACCCTGTACATTTTAAGCCTTAACTTCCCATCCTGGTGACCTATATTCTAGATTCTGACTCTATGAGTTTGCTAGATGATACAATATTTTGTCCTTTTGTGTCTGACTTATTTCATTCAACATGATGTCTTCAAGCTTCATCCATGTTGTTACATGTATCAGGACTTCATTATTGTTTTTGGCTGAATAATATTCCACTGTATGTATATACCACATTTTATTTATCCATTCATCAGTTGACGGACACTAGAGTTGCTTCTATCTTTTGGCAATTGGGAATAATGCCACTATGAACACCAGTGTACAAATATCTGTTGGAGTCCCTGCTTTCAATTCTTTAGGGTATATACTGAGTAGTGGGATTGCCAGGTTATATGATAGTTCTATACTTAGCTTTCCGAGGAATTGCCAAACTGTCTTCCATAGTGGCTGCACAATTTTACATTGTTACCAGCAATGCCTGAGTGTTCTATTTCTCCAAGTCCTCCCCAATGCTTGTAATTTCCCATTTTTAAAAATTAGCCATCATTCTAATGGGTGTGAAATGGTATCTTATTGTGGTTTTGATTTGCATTTCCCTGATGGCTAATGATATTGAGCATCTTTTCATGTGCTTTCTGGCCATTTCTATATACTCTTTGGAAGTATGTCTATTCAAGTCTTTTGCCTACTTTGAAATTGGGTTGTTTATATTAAGTTGAAGTATTTCTTTATATATTTTGGACATTAAACCTTTATTGGATATGTGGTTTCCAAATATTTTCCTCCATTGTGTAGGATGTCATTTTACTTTCATAAGAAAGTCCTATGAGGTGCAAAACTTTTTAATTTTGATGAGGTCCCATTTATCTATTTTTTTCTTTAGTTGCTTATGCCTTGGGTGTAAAGGTTAAGAAACTATTGCCTAATACAAGATCCTAAAGATACTTCCTTATGTTTTCTTCTAGGAGTTTGATACTTCTAACTCTTATATTTAGGTCTTTGATCCATTTTGAGTTGATTTTTGTATATAGTTTGAGATAGGGGTGTTCCTTCTTCTTCTTCTTTTTTTTTTTTTTTTCAAATGGAGATTCCCTTTTTACCAGCACCATTTGTTGAAGAAACTATTCTTTCCCAATTGAGTGGTCTTTGTCCCCTTGTCAAAAATCAATTGGCCATATATGTGAGGGTTGATTTTTGAACTCTCAGTTTTATTCCTTTGGTGTATATATCTGTCCTTGTGACAGAACCATATTAATTTGATTACTGTGGCTTTGTAATAAGTTTTAAGACTGGGAAGTGTGAATCCTCTAATTTCATTCTTCTTTTTCATGTTGAAATTTGCTATTCAGTGCCCCTTAGCCTTCTGTATAAATTTGATGACTAGTTTTTTCCATTTCTGCAAAGAAGTTTGTTGGAATTTGGATTGGTATTGTATTGAATTCATAAATTGCTTTGGGTAGTGTTAATATCATAACTATTTTAGTTTTCCAATCCATGAACATGAAATGTCCTTCCTTTTATTTAAGTTTTCTTCGATTTCTTTTAACAATGTTTTGTAGTTTTCCATATACAAGTCCTTTTCATTCTTGGTTAGATTTATTCCTAGATGTATGATTCTTTCAGTTGCTTTTGTGAATGGAATTTTTTTCTTGATTTCATCTTTTGATTATTCATTGCTTGTGTATAGAAACACTTCTGATTTTTGGGTGTTGCTCTTGTTCCCCACCACTTTGTTGAATTCATTTATTAGCTTTAGGAACTTTGTTGTGGATTTTTCAGGATTTTCTGTATATGGGATCATGCCATCTGCAAAGAGGGAAAGTTTTACTTCTTCCTTTCCAACTTGGATGCCTTTTATTTCTTTTTCTTGCCTAATGGATTTGAGAAGAAGTTCCAGTACAATGTTGAATAATAGTGTTGACAGTGGGAATCCTTATTTTGTTACAGATCTTAGACTGAAAGCTTTCCTTCTTTCACCATTAAGTAGGATGTTAGCTGTGGGCTTTACATATATGCCCTTTATCATGTTGAGAAAGTTTCCTTCTATTTCTAGTTTTCTAAGTGTTTTTTATCAAGAAGCGGTGCTAGATTTTGTCTAATGCCTTTTGTGCTTCGATTGAGAAAATCATGTAGTTTTTTTCTTCATTCTGTTCATGTAATGTGCTGGTTTGAGTCTTCTGTGGACTCCAGAAAATCCTATTCTTAAAGTGTACCCACTCCTGTGCCTGCAAACCTATTGTAGATGGAACTTTTTGATTAGATTTAGTTATGGGACCTTCCTTTTGATTAGGTCACTTCAGTAGGGCATGACGCAGGGTGGGTCTTAATCCTTTTATTGGAGTCCTTTATAAATGGGAGAAACATGCAGAGACACACACACAAAAGCTATAGAGACAGAGAAACTACAAGAGGCTGAGAGAGAGGTCTCAGAGGCCAGAGGCTGGTATCAGTGGAACACAAAGGCACGGAAAGAGGCCCCTGAGAGGCTGAAAGAGACTGGGCCCAGAGGAGAGGGGAGAGATGAGCCATGTACCTGATTGCCCACAGCTGAGCTCAGGGAGAAAGTAAGCCTGGAGGAGAAGGAAGAGACCAGCAGAGCTGCCATTATGACCAGCCATGTGCCTGATCACCCATAAATACAACTTGGTGAGGAAGCATCTCTTGATAATGCCTTGATTTGGACACTTCCATGGCCTCAGAATTATAAGCTTTTAACCTAATAAATTCCCATTCTAAAAGCCAACCCATTTCTGGTATATTGCTCCCAGTGGCTTTTTCTTTAAATCAATTTTATTGATACATATTAATAAAGCATACAATTCCTCCAAGGTATATAATCAATGGTATTTGCTATAATCACATAGTTGTACATTCATCACTTCAGTCATTATTAGAGCATTTTCTTTATTTCAATAAAAAAATAATTAAAAAAACAGACAAAGAAAAAAACAAGAAAATTCCTCACCTCTCAATCTCTTTATGCTTCCCCCCACTGTACATAGCTGCTGTTTCTGGCTATTCTATCCAGTGTATAATCAGTGGTTTTTAGTATAATCACAATGTTGTACACTCATCATCTTAAAAATTCTAGAACAATTTCATTACTCCAAAAAGAAAGACTCCAAACCCCTTAGCATTCCTTCCTCAGACCTACATAACAACTAATCTTTCATCTTTGTGAATTGATTTATATTTACATTTTATATAAATGGAATCATACAATATGTAGTACTCTATACCTGGTCTCCTTCACTTAGTATAATTTTTTTTTGTCTGATATTAACATTATGTAGTATTAACTTACATTTGTTTGGCTTCAAGGAAAAATGGTCTTACATATGCAATTCTACCCATATTCATATTTCACATAATACATTTATATTTCATGTAATATATTTAGTTCATACTAGGGCAATAATACAGTATTTTTCCTTTTGTGTCTGGCTTGCTTCACTCAACATAATGTCCTCCATGTTCATCCATGTGTTCATATGTTTCATGACTTCATTTCTTCTTACTGCTGCATAATGTTCCATCATGTATATACTCCACAATTTGTTTATCCATTCATCAGTTGATGGACACCTGGCTTGTTTCTAACTTTTGTCTATCATGAATAATGCTGCTATGAACAAAGGTGTGCGTATATCTATTTGTGCCACTGCTCTCAGTTCTTTTGGGTATATACCTAGCAAAGATATTGCTGGGTCCCATGGCAAGTCTATATTCAACTTCATTAGAAACTGCCAAACAGTCCTTCACAGTGGCTGTACCATTCCACATTCCCAACAACAGTGAATAAGCATTCCTATCTCTCCACATTCTCTCCAACATTTACAGTTTTCTGGCTTTTTAATAGCAGCCGGTCTAATAGGTGTGAAATGATATCTCATTGTAGTTTTAATTTGTGTTTCCCTAATCGCCAGAGATGTTGAACATTTTTTCATGTGTTTCTTCACCATTGCATTAATAGTGGCCATTCTGATAGGTGTGAAATGATATCTCATTGTAGTTTTGATTTGCATTTCCTAATCATGAGTGATGTTGAGCATTTCTTCATGTGTTTTTTTGCCATTTGTATTTCTTCTTCGGAGAAATGTCTATTCAAGTCTTTTGCCCATTTTTTAATTGTGTCGTTTGTCTTTTTATTGTTGAGTTGTAACATCTCTTTATATATCCTGGATATTAAACCCTTATCAGATATGTGATTTCCAAATATTTTTTTCCCATTGAGTTGGCTGCCTTTTCACCCTTCTGACAAAGTCCTGTGAGGTGCAAAAGTGTTTAATTTTGAGGAGGTCCCATTTATCTATTTTTTCTTTTGTTGCACGTGCTTTGGGTATAAGGTCCAAGAAACAACCACCCACTATAAAGTCTTGAAGATGTTTCCCTACATTTTCTTCTAGTAGTTTTATGGTCCTGGCTTTTATATTTAGATCTTTGATCCATTTTGAGTTGATTCTTGTATAGGGGGTGTGATAGGGGTCCTCTTTCATTCTTTTGGTTATAGATATACAGTTCTCCCAACACCATTTGTTGAAGAGACTGTTTTTTCCCATCAGCGTGGGCTTGGTGGTTTGTCAAAAACCAGTTGACTGTATAGGTGAAGGTATATTTCTGGATTCTCAATTCTATTCCACTGATAGATGTGTCTATCTTTATGCCAGTACCATGCTGTTTTGACCACTGTAGCTTTGTAATATGTTTCAAGGTCAGGCAGTGAAATTCCTCCCACATTGCTCTTCTTTTTTAGAATGCTTTTGGCTATTCGGGTGCACTTACCCTTCCAGATGAATTTGGTAATTGCCTTCTCTAATTCTGTA
>JAKSZT010054304.1:48787617-48912271 GCA_026826555.1 Tolypeutes matacus
TGCAAGTATTTTGTTGAGAATTTTTGCATCTATGTTCATGAGAGAGATTGGTCTGTAATTTTCTTTTCTTGTGGAATCTTTTTCTGGCTTTGGTATTAGGGTGATGTTGGCTTCATAAAACGTGTTGGGTAATTTTCCCTCCTCTTCAATTTTTTGGAAGAGTTTAAACAGGATTGGTGTTAATTCTTTGTGAAATGCTTGGTAGAATTCACCTGTGAAGCCATCTGGTCCTGGACTTTTCTTTGCTGGGAGATTTTTGATGATGGATTCAATCTCCTTAATTGTGATTGGTTTGTTAAGTTCTTGTATTTCTTGTTGTGTCAGTTTAGGTTGGTTATGTTTTTCTAGAAATTTGTCCATTTCATCTAGGTTGTCTAGTTTGTTGGCATATAGTTTCTCATAATATCCTCTTATGATTCTTTTTATTTCTGTGAGGTCATTTGTAATTCCCCCCTTTCATTTCTGATTGTATTTATTTGCATCTTCTCTCTTTTTTTCTTTGTTAGTCTAGCGAGGGGTTTGTCAATTGTATTGATCTTCTCAAAGAACCAGTTTTTGGTTTTGTTGATTTTCTCTATTGTTTTTCTGTTCTCATTTTCATTTATTTCTGCTCTAATCTTTATTATTTCTTTCCTTCTTTTTGCTTTGGGATTGGTTTGCTGTTCTTTTTCTAGTTTCTCAAGTTGTTCAGTTAAATCTTTTAGTTTAGCTCTTTCTTGTTTTTTAATATAGATATTTAGGGCTATAAATTTCCCTCTCAAGACTGTCTTTGCTGTATCCCATAAGTTTTGATACGTTGTGTTCTCATTTTCATTTGTCTCAATATATTTACTGATTTCACTTGCAATTTCTTCTTTGACTCACCAAATATTTAGGAGTGTGTTGTTCAGTCTCCACACATTTGCAAATTTCCTTTTTTCCTTTCTGTTATTGATTTCTAGTTTCATTCCATTATGATCTGAGAAGGTGCTTTGTATAATTTCAATCTTTTTATATTTATTGAGAGCTGTATTGTGACCTAACATGTGGTCTATCCTGGAGAAAGATCCATGGGCACTTGAGAAGAATGTATAACCCGCTGAGTTTGGATCCAGTGTTCTGTATATGTCTATTAGGTCTAACTTGTTTATCATATTGTTCAGGTTCTCTGTTTCCTTGTTGATCTTCTGCCTAGTTGTTCTATCTAATGATGTGAGTGGGGTGTTTAAGTCTCCAACGATTATTGTAGAAATGTCTATTTCTCCCTTCAGTTTTGCCAGAGTTTGTCTCATATATTTTGGGGCACCCTGTTTAGGTGCATAGATATTTATGACTGTTATGTCTTCCTGGAGGATCAGCCCTTTTATTAATATGTAATGACCTTCTGCATCTCTTATCACTTTTTTGCATCTGAAGTCTGTTTTGTCTGATATTAGTATAGCTACCCCTGCTCTTTTCTGTTTACTATTCGCATGGAGTATCTTTTTCCAACTTTTTACTTTCAGCCGGTTTGTATCCCTGGGTCTGAGGTGAGTTTCTTGTAAGCAGCATATGGATGGCTCATGTTTTTTTATCCATTCTGTCAGCCTGTATCTTTTGATTGGGGAATTTAATCCATTCACATTCAATGATATTACTGAAAATGCACTATTTACTTCCTCCATTTTATTCTTTGGTTTTCATATGTCATCTTATTTTTGTCTCTCTTTTTACTCTTTTGGTTATCCTTTCTGCTTTTCTTTCTTCTATACTCTCCTCCAAGCCTCTCTCTCCTGTCTTTTTCTTTCAGGTTCTAAGGCTTCCTTTAATATTTCCTGCAAAGGTGGATTCTTTTTTGCAAACTCTCTTAATTTCTGTTTGTTTGTGAGTACTTTATATTCACCTTCATATTTGAAGGGCAGTTTTGCTGGATAAAGAATTCTTGGCTGGCAGTTTTTCTCTTTCAGTTTCCTAATTGTATCATACCACTTTCTTCTTGCCTCCATGGTTTCTGAAGAGAAATCTGCACTAAGTCTTACTGGATGTCCTTTGTATTTGATCATTTGCTTCTCTCTTGCTGCTCTGTGAATTTTCTCTTTATCTTTTACATTTGACATTCTGAATAATATGTGTCTTGGCATAGGTCTATTTGGGTTTATTCTCATTGGGGTACGGTGTGCTTCTTGGACATGTAAATTCATTTCTTTGGTGAGAGTTGGGGAATTTTCAGCTATTATTTCCTCAAATACTCTTTCTGCCCCTTTTCCTTTCTCTTCCCCTTCTGGACGTCCCATGACACGTATGTTGTTGCGTTTTGTGTTGTCATTCAATTATTCTCTGAGCCCCTGCTCAATTTTTTCCATTCTTTTCTCTCTCTGTTCTTTTCTCTCTTCAGTTTTAGCT
The DNA here is from genome assembly GCA_026826555.1 of Tolypeutes matacus. NCBI lineage: Eukaryota > Metazoa > Chordata > Mammalia > Cingulata > Chlamyphoridae > Tolypeutes > Tolypeutes matacus. The sequence goes on from JAKSZT010054304.1 coordinate 48,789,979, forward strand.
GTTCTGTCTTTGGTATCACTTATTCTTTCTTCTATCATTTCAAGTCTGCTGTTGTATGCCTCAAATGTATTTTGACTTCACCTACTGTGTCTTTCATTCCTATGAACTCTGTTACTTTTCTGTTCAGGATTTCAAATTCTTCTTTGCGTTCGCCCAATGTCTTCTTGATGTCATTGATCTCTTTAACTATATTCTGTTTCATCTCATTAATTTGATTTTGGAAATTTGTGCTCATCTCACTGATTAGTTCTCTCAAATTCTGTATCTCTTCTGGGACTTTGCTGTATTCCTTTTCTTGGGCCATGTCTCCTATTTTCTTAGTATGGCTCGTACTTTTTTGCTGGTGCTTAGGCATCTGGTTAGGTTGTATTTTACTTAGATGTTCCATCTCTTTCTCTTTTATGGGGTTTTAGTGGCAGGAGGCTGTGAGTTACCACAGCTCTTTGATTTTTGGCTCAACCTTGATTGTTAGGATTGTCCTGCTGGTTGCTCAAAACTGGGCATTGGACCCAGTAATTGGTTGTAGAGTCGTTTCCTAGGGCCTTGGGCAGGGAGGCTATAGAGGCCAGGAAAACCTCTCCTACTTATAACTTTTCTTATGTGCACTTCCTTGGTCTGCCAGGAGATGGCGCTCGTTGGCAGCTCTCAATTCAATGCCTGGTCGGAGTGTATTTGTTGTGACACAGACCAGATCAATGTGATAGAGCTTCCTGTCTGGGGGTTAAGAGCCTTATAATTCAAACTTTCTGAGACAGTTCTCCAGACTTCTTTCATAGCACCCCCCCTTTCCCAGCTAGGAAATATTTCCACTCCCTTCTGAGTCCTCATCAATCAGTCCCTGTTAGCAGAGGAGGAGATTGGGAGGTTTGTATATCTTTAGCCCCTTGCAGGCTCCAAGGCAAACAATGGCACAGCCCCACCCGGCCTGGAAGGGCTCTCGGGACAGGGCAGACCAAACTTGGGAGTCCAAAGTAGGGTCAGCCCCAGGCTCTCTCTCCCCTCTCCTGTGGAGTCCTCCACAATTAGTCCAGGCTAGAAGAGAGGGAGGTTGTGAGGGTCGGATTTCTACAGTCCTTCCTAGGCTTCCAGGGCAAGCCGCCATGTGGAAGGGTCCTTGGGGCTTCATAGCCCAAATTTACAGGTCAGAACCTGAGTCAGCCTAAGGCTGTGTCCCTCTCTCTCCCCTTTCCGGGAGTGGTAGATCCCTGGAGCCCTCTTTGTCTGTGGTCGCAGGCCCAGAGGCCCGAGAAGTCTAAAGAGTGTGGGGGAGGGTGCCGGCAGCAGCGGAAGCTGCTACTTCCAACTCACGGTTCTGTGGTCGCGATTTCCTTCTTCTGTCCCTCTCCTCTGGTTGATATGCAGCTTTCGCCTGCTGTCCTAAACCCTAGAGGATCTTTTTCGGGGCTGTTTCAGCCTGTTCTCTAGCTATTTTTCTGGAGAAGAGATTCCCTTGTCTTACTAGTCTGCCATCTTCCCAGAAGTCCTCCCCAGTGGCTTTTTAACAAACTAAAACATGTGTTGTATTACATTAATTGATTTTCTTATGTTGAACCAACCTTGCATACTAGGTACAAATACCACTTGAGCATATATATAATTCTTTTAATGTGCTGTTGGATTCGGCTTGCTAGTTTTTTTTGTTGAGGATTTTTGCATCTATATTCATAAGAAATATTGGCCATTAGTTTTCTTTTTTTGTGTGTTATCTTCATCTGGCTTTAGTATGAGGGTGATGTTGGCCTCCTCAAATGAATTAGGGAGGGTTCACTCCTCTTCAATTTTTTGGAAGGGTTTGAGCAGAATTTGAGTTAAGTCTTCTTGGACTTTTTGGTAGAATTCCCCTATGAAGCCATCTGTTCCTGGGTTTTTCTTTGTTGGGAGATTTTTGATGACTGATTCAATCTCTTTACTAGTAATTGGTTTGTTGAGATCTTCTATTTCTTCTTGAGTCAATGTAGGTAGTTTGTGTGTTTCTAAGAATTTGTCCATGTAATGCAGGTTATCTAATTTATTGGTATACAGTTGTTTATAGTATCCTCTTATTGTCCTTTTTATTTCAGTGGGGTTGGTAGTAATGTTCCCCTTTTCATTTCTTTTTTTTTTTTTTTTTTTTTTTTTTAAAGATTTTTATTTATTTATTCATTTATTCCCCCCTTGCTGCTTGTGCTCGCTGGGTCAGCTAACCACGCCGTGCGGGCGGGCTTGCCTTCACCAGGAGGCCCCAGGAACCGAACCCAGGGCCTCCCATATGGTAAACGGGAGCCCTACTAATTGAGCCACAGCCGCTTCCCTCCTTTTCATTTCTGATTTTAGTTATTTCTATCCTCTCTCTTTTTTCCATTGTCAGTCTAGATAAAGTTTTGTCTATTTTATCGACCTTTTCAAAGAATTAACTTTTGGTTTTGTTAATTCTCTCTATTGTTTTTTTTTTTTTTTTTCTAACTCATTTATCTCCACTCTAAGCTTTGTTATTCCTTCCTTCTGCTCACTTTGGGTTTAGTTTGCTCTTCTTTTTCTAGTTCTCCCAGTTTTGATTTGAAATCTTTCTTCTTTTTTTTATGTAAGCATTTAGAGCCATAAATTTCCCTCTTAGCATTGATTTCACCGCATCCCATAAGTTTTGGTATGTTATATTTTCATTTTCATTCACCTCAAGATATTTGCTAATTTCTCTTTTGATTTCCTCTTTACCTCATTGGTTGTTTAAGAGTATGTTGTTTAATTTCCATATATTTCTGCATTTTCCATATCTTCCTCTATTATTGATTTCTAGCTTCATTCCATTGTGGTTGGAAAATATACATGGTATGATTTCAAAACCTGTAAATTTATTGAGACTGGCTTTGTGACCCAACATATGGTCTATCCTGGAGAATGATCCATGTGCACTTGAGAATAATGTGTATTCTCTTTTTGTTGGGTTAAGTGTTCTATATATGTCTGTTAGATTTAGTTGGTTTAGAGTATCATTTAAGTCTTGTACTTCCTTATTGATCTTCTAACTAGACGCTCTATCCATTGTTGAGAGTGGTGTATTACGTCTCCTACTATTGTAGAAATGTCAATTTTTCCCTTCAAATCTGTCACTCTTTGCCTCATATATTTTGGGTCTCTGCTGTTAGGTACATATATATTTATAATTATTACATCTTCTTGTTGAATTGTCCCTTTTGTCAGTATGTAAAGACCATCTTTGTCCCTTATAACTGCTTTTGACTTAAAGTCCATTTTATCTGATATTAGTATACCCACTCCAACTCTCTTATGGTTATATATGCTTGCATGGTATATATTTTTCCATCCTTTCACCCTCAACCTACTTTTATCTTTGAGTTTCAGGTGAGTCTTTCACAGAGAGCATATGGTTGGGTCATTTATTTTTAATTTTTAAAATTTTTATCATTCTGCCAATCTCTGCATTTTGACTGGAGAGTTTATCCATTTACATTTAAAGTCACTATTGATAATACATGACTTTCTTCTGCCATTTTGCTATTTAGTCTTTGTAAACCTTATACCATTTTTGTCCCTGATGCCTACTTTCATATTCGCTTGATATTTTTGTATTCTTCCATATTGGGTGCTTTCTCATTTCTATCTGGATATATTTTTCATATAATGTCTTTGTGGTTACCATGGGGTTAAAGTTTAATATCCTAAATATCTAACAATCATATTTGATTTGATTCTAACCTGATTTCAGTAGCATCTACATACACTGTTTTTATACCCCTTTCATCCCCCCACCATTTTTTGTACTCATTACCAATTACATCTTTGTACTTATATGTCCAAAGCCATAGATTTATCATTACTTTTTGTGAATTTGCATTTTAGAACCTGCAGGAAGTAAGAAGTGAAGTTTCAAACCAAAAATACAATAGTACTGGCATTTATAGTTATCTAAATGGTTACCTTTACTGGAAGTCTTTATTTCTTTATGCTGCTTTAAACCAATATTTAGTGTCCTTTCTTTTTAGTCTAAAGAACTCCCTTTAGCATTGCTTGTAGAGCTGGTCTAGTGGTGATGAACTCCTTCAGCTTTTGTTTATCTCGGAATGTCTTAATCTCAGCCTCATTTTTGAAGGAAAGTCTCACCAGATATAAAATTCTTGGCTGGTAGTTGCTTTCTTTCAGCACTTTAAGTATTTCAACCCACTGTCATCTTGCATTCCTGGTTTCTCATGAGCAAATCAGCCTTCAATCTCGTAGGGACTCCTTTGTACATAACATGTTGCTTTTCTCTTGCGGCTTTCAGAATTCTTTCCTTGTCTTTTGAATTTGATAGTGTGATCATTATATGAAGAGGTATATTTCTCTTCATGTTTATCCTGTTTGGTATTATTTAGGCTTCTTTGAAGTGCATATCCACCTCTTTTGCTAAGTTTGGGAGGTTCAGACATTATTTCTTAGAATATTCATTCTGCCTTCTATCTTCTCCTTTTGGGATTTCATAATGTGTGTATTGGTACAGTTGACGGTGTCCCAGAGGAATCAGGTTATATTTTTACTTTTTATAATTCTTTTTCCTTTCTGCTCCTCAGCCTGACTCATTTTGATTGTCTTGTCTTCTTAATAGCTGATTCTTTCTTCTGCCAGCTCCTATCTGCTCTTGAAACTCTCCTAGGAATTTTTCATTTCAGTTATTGTGGTCTTCAACTCCAGTAGTTCTGTTTAGATCCTTTGAAACATTTCTATCTCTTTATCAATATTCTCATATTGTTCATTAATTGTTTTCCTCATATCCTGAAGTTCTTTCTATTTCCTTCATCTTCTTAAGTATACTGGAGATTGTTTTTAAAAAGACTTTGTCTGGTATACCTATAGTCTAGTCTTCTTTATTGTTCTTTTTTTTTTTTTTTTTTTTTTTTGGATTTTTATCCTCTTCCTTTTGATTTGCCATTATTTCCTATTTCTTTGTTTGTCTTGTACTTGTTTGTTGTATACTGTACGTTTTAATATTTAAAAATTTTAACTCTGGGCAATTTTTTCCCTGAGATGCCTGTTTCTTGTGTTTGTAACCAGCTGGTGATATGACACAGATATTCTTGAGTGTCAGCCCTGCTATCAGGAGGGTCCACTGAAGGCAAATGCAAAATATAGGGTCTTCCTTTTCTTTTCTGGACCTGTGTCTTGTCCTGGGCTTGTGCTTGCTATGGCTTAGGAGTGCCCCTGATTATAGGAGTTTTGATGCCCCTCTACTTCCCTGGAGACAGAATTTCTCCTTCTCCAGGGTGTTCCACTGCTGGGCTTAAAGCACATAAACCTTTGCTCTGGCTGTCCACCTTAATTCTTTCCTTCTTTATTAGAGAAGCTGTGGGTTGACACAGTGATCATGCATAGAATACAGGATTCCCATACACACCACCACCACCAACACCTTGCATAGGTTGTGGAACATTTTAACAAATGATGATAGCACATTTTAAAAATTGTACTATTAATTAAAGCCCATGATTAAACGTAGGGTTCACTGTGTAGTGTAATTATATGAATTTTTAAAAAATATTTTTATTCTGCTACCATGTATACAATCTAACATTTCCCCTTTGTGACACTTTGAGACTATTTTTCTGAATCCCCAAAAAGAGAAGAATTATGTTTGTAAACTGGTCTGTTCCTCTGGGTTTGAACTCCTTTGATTGTATTAGATTCACCTGAGATGTCTTTGATTAAATTACCTGCTAAGATTAGGGTTTTCATTTGACCACTCAGTAGGGTGTGACTCAGGGTTGAATCCCTGCCCCCTTGGTGGGCTGATATAAACGGACACTCACTCAAGAAGACACACGGAAGAGGAGAGAACTTGGTCATTTTGGTTCTGCCATGTGACAGAAAGGAGAAGGCTCAAACATCTCCTGGAAAGAGATGAGCCATTAGCCTGATAGTTTGCAGCTGAGCAGCAGAACAGCTGAGAAAGCCTGGAGAGAAACGAGCTCTATGCCAGACTAATATTAGGAAGCCCTGAGAGACAAGCCCTATGCCAGCCTACAGCTGAGATGGGAAGAAGCCGGGCCCACGGAGCCTTAAGGGAAAGAAGGAAGGAGAGATCAGGCAGAGATTGCCTGCCATCTTGCTTCAACATTTGGCAACTGACTTAGGTGAGAAAGCAGCTATGAGTTGGACTCTAGGGCCTTGTATCTGTAAGCTTTTACCCCAAATAAATACCCATTATAAAAGCCAACAGATTTCTGGTACTTTGCATCAGCATTCCTTTGGCTGCCTTTTAATCATATTCAGATATATATTTCAGTGCTGTTACTTGCATTCACAATATTGTGCTACCATCACCCCCATCCATTACCAAGACATTTCCATCAAAACAAATAGGAACCTTGTACCTTTTAAGCCTTAACTTGATATTCCCTATCCCTACACCATCTGCTGGTAACCTACATTTTAGATTCTGACTCTGTGAGTTTGCTTATTCTAAGTCTTTCAAATCAGTGAGATCATACAGCATTTTGTCCTTTTGTGTCTGGCTTATTTCATTCAACATGATGTCTTCAAGGTTCATCAATGTTGTTGCATGTGTCAGGACTTCATTACTTTTTATGGCTGAATAATATTCCATTGTATGTATATATCACATTTTATTTACCCATTCTTCAGTTGATGGACGGTAGAGTTGCTTCCATCTTTTGGCCATTGGGACTAATGAACATTGGTGTTCAAGTATCTGTTCGAGTCCCTGATTTCAATTCTTTAAGATGTACACTGAGTAGTAGGGTTGCTGGGTCAAATGGTAGATCTGTTTAGCTTTTTGCAACCTCAATTATTTCTTACACTGCTTTAAGCTGCTTTTTCTGGAGGATCTGGAAGGGGGAGGGCATCCTGGAGAGGTATTTCTAAGTCAGTCTTTCCCAGCTGGAACAAGGCCAGGGACCCACAAAGGAGGTGCTGTCTGGCTCCAAACTGTCCTGGAGAGGGGATGAGGGAGGAGCCAGGAAAAGTGCCGGGAGATTTTTCCACGGCTCCCCCAAGCTGTGCTTTCTTGACCTGCCCAGCATATGTAGCCCTTCAACTGTCCTCTGCAGCTCTGAGGAAGTGTACCATCCTTAAGTCTCCTTCACAGCCTCTGTACAGAACAATGGCCACCCTACAAACTGGATCTCCAGTGATCCAAAGTCGTGGTCAGCAATCAGCCCGATCCCACCCCAGATCTTGGGGAGGTGGATTTTTGTGTCCCTTTCTGGCACCAGCAATTGACACCAGGGGTCGAACCCACTGCTGCCTGCCATGAGAATGGGGGCTGGGCACCAGCAACTGCCCCATAGAAATAGCAGTTTACTGGTATTTACCATAATTTACCAGCATCCTCCCTCCCGCTCTTCCCTGGATGCTGTATTGTGTTCTACTGGACTGGAGTTTTGAAATAGTTGATTCAGACAGTTCCTGCCTATTTAATAGTTGTTCACATGGAGCGACTGATTCCCAGAGCTTCCTACTCTGCCATCTTCCCACAATCCAAATGACTTGCACCTCTTTGATGGAAGGACCTGTTATATTTTGTTTTCCCAGTGTTTTGCAAAGTATGTGACAGTCTAATGAATGATGTGATGATAAAACAGATTTTCTAAGTAACAATGATGCTATTAAAATACCAGATTAGCAAGCAACAGGACCCAGTCCCTGCTAAGGGCCCAAGTGAAGCAGATTCTCCTGGACCCAAGATTAAATGAGTTCAAGCATATAAAGCAATAAGAGCACAGGTGTTACTGAGTGTTTACTGTTGTTACTATCATGTTGTTACTTCTGCAGCTTTCAAGGGTAGAATTGTCCTAGCCAAAGTTTCTTTTATCCTTTCCTATTCGAGCTTTGGCGCCCTGCCAGAATGTTCTTCCTCCTTCTTGGGCTCTGGGAGTTCCCTAAGGTTAGAATTCCCGAAAGAGGAATCTGTGGAAGAGGAAGTGTCTTCAAGGCTAGCAGAGTCTGGGTGTGTCTTTCTCTTGGCAAAGTCGTAGCCCCTGCTCCAGCCCCATCACCTTGTCTTGGATTGGCTTCCACCGCAGCAGGTGGATGCAGGTATTAGCACCTCCTTGTGTTTCTGAGCTTCCCCAGGTTCTGGAAGAGTTAAGGAGAGGTAAAAGTGAGCTCCCTGCCAGACTGCTCTGGTATCACCTGCCACCCAGCAATCAGTACCCACCTTCCTCTTTGCTTTTCAACCTAGGGGTCGTTTGGGGGAAAGTCGTTTGGGGGAAAGGCTGAGAGAAAGCACACTCACTGAAATGAATGGTAATTATACTTTGGGAGAAGGTTTGGTCTGCACCTTAGTTTAGAGGAAGTGCCCAGGTTCTTCAGGTTCCCTCAGGCCCTGCTCATGCTCTGCCTTTCTGGGATGTCCAGAAGCTGAAAAGTCCCAGATTTTTCTTCATCACGTCCTTTCCCCGCCCTGCCGGGAATTTGGGGGAACTTGAGCATGCTAGGTTTAGCCTTAACTATGATTAATATTTGATGATGGGGAAACTGGAGTTTTGGGCTAAGCCTGACACTTTTTTGGGTGAGGGGTGGGGATGGGGAATTTCCAAGATGCCCCTGAGAGAATGAGGCAGGGCAGAGCCCTGGGTGAGAGGTTTGGGTGCAGTTGGGAAACTGAGAAGGGTTAGTGAGGAAACAATGCCTCTAAAGGGCCTGGCACAGAGGCCAGCTCCGGAATAGTAAGGGGATCGTGATGATGCCCATTTAAGGGGCTGCCTTCCTCACTACCCTGGGAGGTCTGCAGGGGCCTGGACTGTCTGCCTTGTTCGCCAGCCTGGCACATTGGAGGAACACAGTGAAATGTTTGTGGAATGAATGTGTAAATGAGGTGGGATTGGATTAGTACTCTTATGGGGGTTATATATCACTGTGTGGACCCTCAGAACGCTTGTGACACCAAATTAAAAAGGGCACCAAGGATGTTTCTGGATGGCTTGACTGTGGGTGATCATTTTTCTTTCTATTTTTCGGTATCTTCCACCTTTTTCTATGTCAAAACAAAGATTACTTTTCTAATGGCTAATAAAATAAAAGTTTTTTTAAAAATTTATTTTGTACATTTAATAATTGAAAATATAAACAACTAAAAAATAAAAAGAAAACAGTTGAATAAAAATATACATTTCTCAATTAAATGTACTGGATACATATAAATTTTTTTTGCATCATACAATATGTTACACAATATATTTGATTCATCGAAGTGCAATCATACAGTATTTGCCCTTTTGTATCTGGCTTGCTTCATTCAACATAATCTCCTCCAGATTCATCCATCTTATCATATGCTTTACAACTTCATTTCTTCTTGTAGCTGCATAATATTCCATCGTGTGAATACACCACAGTTTGTTTATCCATTCATCGGTTGATGGACACCTGGGTTGTTTCCAACATTTGGCAATGGTGAATAATGTGGCTATGAACACGGTGTGCAGATATCTGTTCATGTCACTGCTCTCGGTTCTTCTGGGTATATACCCAGTAGTGTTATTGCAGGGTTCCATAGCAAGTCTATATTCAGCTTCTTTAGGAATTGCCAAGCAGTCCTCCACAGTGGCTGTACCATTCTGCATTCCCACCAACAGTGAGTAAGTGTTTCTATCTCTCCACATCCTCTCCAACACTTGTAGTTCTCTGTCTTTTTAATAGTGGCCATTCTAATAGGTATGCAATGATATCTCACTGTAGTTTTGATTTGCATTTCCCTAATCATTAGTGATGTTGAGCATTTTTTCATGCGGGTTTTTTTTTTTTTTTTTTTGCCATTTGTATTTCTTCTTTGGACAAATGTCTAAAATAATATGTTACTGAACAAGCATACCACTATACATTTTCTGGAATGGAGGAGCTGTCACCAAACGATAAGGCTGGATAGGTGTTATGTTGGATTATGTCCCTGACAAAGACATGCTCAGGTCCTAACCCCAGTCCTGTGGCTGTGTAAGAAGGATTTTCAAAGATTCTATGAAGATGAGGCTAAACTGAATCAGATGGGCCTTAATCCAACATCACCAGAGTCCTTATAAGCAGAAGAAATTGGGGCACAGGGTAGTAGGAGGAGTGGGAGACAGGAGGAGACAGATGGCAATGTGACAGAGCAGCAATTGTGTTATGGATTGCTGGCAAGAGTTCTAGACTTTGGAGAAAGCATGATCTGTCAACAAACTTCTCCATCTTCTAAGGTCCCTTGGAGATCACATGGACTGGTTTCTGCCAAGAGAATTCTCAAAGCACAAAGCTCCTGAGTTCCTGCATTCCTTTATGGTTTTTTTTTTTTTTAATAAAAAAAAATTTTTTTTTAGGTGCTGGGGCTGGGGATTGAATCCTGGACCTTGTGTGTGGGAAGCCAATGCTCAACCACTGAGCCACATAGGCTCCCCTGAGTTGGTCTTTTCTTTTCTCCCCATCCCTCCCCTCCCCTCCCCTCTCCTCTCCTCCCCTCCCTCCCCTCTCTTCTCCTCTCCTTTTTGGAGGCACCCGGGAACAAACCCGAGACCTCCCATGTGGGAAGCAGGTACTCAAGCACTTGAGCCACATCTGCTCCCTCCTTTATCTCAAGATGAATGTGACCTAGCAAATTTGAGTTCTAACCGGATCTCCATGTCTTCAGAGGGAAGAAAGTTCTCAACTTTGAATCTTGTAGTGCAGGGGTTCTTAGCCAGGGATCCATGAGCTTGAATTGAAATTCAAAACAAAAATTATTCTTATGGGGACATGTTGGTGTGGGTGTGATATATCTATTAAATAATACACAGTACAGTGTGGACTTAGTAAGGGATCTGTGATTTTCATTGGATTGGCAATGGGGTCCATGGAACAAAAAAGGCTAAGAACCCCTGTTGTAGTGCCAAGAGATTATCATTGGTATATGTGGTGAGAGGTGAAACTTCTGCCCCTGGTGCCTACACTGGCACTGCCACTTGATGCCCATGGAATATTTGTCTCTAGAGGTTTGGGGCCCTGGGTTGGGGGCAGCACTAGTAGCTGCCCCATGGGATAGGGAGGGAGAGTGGTCTTGAAGATAAAAGGCCTGAGCCAAGAGCCAAAAAGCTGAGGTTCTAGTCCTAGCTCCACTACTGCATGATCGTCCCAATAACTGAGCCTCAGCTTTTCCATCTGGAAAAGGGGGATAAGAATATCTCCCCTCCTTAAGTGGAATTTGAGTATAAATCAATACCATATGTGAACATGCTTTGGAGAGCAAGAAGTGATAGATATTACTTGTGGTGGATGGCAAGAGTATTGATGAAATAGAGGAAAGCACAGACTTTCCTCAGAGAGTTATGTTTATGTTACTTGTACTTGCATATTAAAAAACATTTTTTTAGTTGTACCAGGAGCTGTCACATACCTTGGATTGTCTGGTCCTATTTGCACCATGTTATAGATGAGAAAACTGAGGCTAATGGAAGAAACCCTGTGTGACTTGCCCAAAGCCACACAGCTAGTCATCAGTAGATCCAGAATTCAAACCCAGCTCTTCTGTGCTCAGTCCAGGGAGGGCAATGAATTTGTCCCAGTTCTCCCAGGGCTTTCTGGGTTTTAGGACCAAAATTTCAGGGTCCTTTGGTCCTGGAAAACTAAGACAGTTGGTCGCCCTAGGTCCAGTGCTCATTCCATAACTTGGCATCATTTGACTCTGCCAATCATGATGGGGGTGTAAGATCTAGGGAAGCCAGAAATTATTCACCTCCACTTTTTCCTGAGGGATAAATGATTCAAGTCCCTGAGGTTGGGAAGACAGGCAGGACGAGCATGAACAAACCCTGATGGAAGAATAGGTGGGCAGTTTCCTTCCAGCATCACTTCAGTTTCCCTGTTTCTGTGACTTCCGTCACCAGAGCAGGAATTGCTGCACATGTTATAACCTGCTCTTAGGTAAACAGGGAGGGAGAAAACTCTTCCTTTCCAAGATTTGTGCCCCTCCTTGTGTAATAATAATCCCTTACACATGTATACAGCATATGACTTGCATTGTGGTAGGGCAGGGCTCCAATTATCACCTCCACTTCTCCTGATGAAGAAATTGTGCCACAGAGAGGTTAATTGACTTGTCCAAAGTTATATAGTCAGCAAGTGTCAAAATTAGACCCAAATCCAAGTCTTTTGAGGTTCTTAATTTAGAGTTCATGAACTCCTGAGGGGTTCATAGATGGACGTCAGAGGCAAAGTTTGTGCGTAGGTGGACTTTTTTGGGGGAAGAGGATATTCCACATATTTCCTCACTTTCTAAAAGGAATCAACAAGGTATTTTGGAACTGTATTCTAGTTATGATTAACTTTTTCAGCATTTAAACATTGATGATACTCCAAAAACCTTTGGTGATGATAAGTTATTCTGGCACTTAAAAATGTGCTTAATTTTTATTTCACTTCAAAGTCATTAGGTAAAATGATTCATTTTACTTTGATGTAGCTGTCCAAATTGAATGTTTCTCTTTCTGCTTGATAAGTCTTCAATATTTATAAAGAGTCAAGGTTGAAATTTTTTCTTCTGATACCACATTTTGTTTAATCCTCATCATGGGTGCACATACTGAAAGAAAATGGTTTACGTAATTCACCTCTTCAAAAGCTGCAGTTGCCTGCCTCCAACACCTCTGGGTTCATGGGGAGAGAAGAATGTAAACCCTTGGCACCTGATCTTTCTGGTTTGTCTCTGGAAGGGCTTCACTGAAGGGACACAGAAGTGTTTCAATGACATGTATCCAGGGGTCCCTCCTGCCCAAGCACTCAACTTAACAGGCAGCCATTCATGTTGAACCCTGTAAAGATAGATGTGGGGAAACACCATAAAATTATGAGATTGTCTTTGCCTTTGGAGGATCCCATTTCCTGTCATTAATTCATTCATTCATTCACTCACTCACACTTGGGAGTGTCTTCTACATGCTACGTGTCGGGGATAAAGTAAAGAACAAGACAGACAAGATCCTTGACATCATGCAGCTCGTATCCACGTAGGGAACTGACCTTAGATTCTCAAACAAATAACAGAGCCATCGGGTTGTTAACTGAAATACACTCTCTGATGGGAGAGACACAATGTCAGCCCTTCTAGATCTTCAAGCCTGATGGGAAAAAAAATTCAGAAGAGCTCAAACAACCTAAAGTGAAAATGAACAGAGCACAAAACTAGTACAAAAGTGCTGAAAGGAGACCAAGGTGGGGAAAACACAGTGAGGGTGATGAGAGAAGGATTCCTGGAAAAATTGTACCTTGCTTTACATTTGAGCCCTAAGCTGGAAATCCTGGCAGAAGCTGGCAGCTGACTCCCATTTATCATGCCACACTGAATGCATGTGTACCTGGAATTCTATGGTGGAGGTTTAGCCACCCCAGGGGTGTAACTCCTTAGGAAGGGAAATCTAAGCTAAGCCTCAGGCTTTTTGAATGGAGAGGATCCCTAGAGCTAGGATGATATCACTGGAGAGTGCTGCTGGTTGGGATTTCCTCCAGGAAACAATGTGGGTGTGTTACAGTTCTGCCTGGCTTGCTCTTGACACCTCAGGTATTTCAGATTGGTCAACACTGGCTCAGCACCTGCTACTCTAACTCTGCATTACTCCAACAGCCTCCAGCCCAATCTCCTCCTCCTCCCAGGAGGTCTCCATGGTGAAGCCCTTACCAGGAACTCCCTGGCTCTCAGTGCCTGTGGGAGCAGCTCTTTCCCACTGGAATGGTTCACTTTACCGTTAAGGGGAAAACCACATCTGAGTTCCGTAGAGTCACAGTTTCTGCTGACATGCCTGGATTTGTTGGCTGGGATGGACCATCTCAAGCCATACTGTACATCTTTGCTGCTCTGCTTTTCCTTTGCCAGGAGGAAAGAAGTGTCCTTATTTCTGTAGGAAGCTTGAGGTTAGAAGAGGTGACAAGGCAGGGTCACATGAGTACAAAGCATACTGGATGGAGAATTTAGGGGTGTGGGTTCTGGTCCCAGCTCTGCTGCTGTCCAGCTAAGTGGCTTTAGGCAAAACTTATCCTCTCTGGGCCTCATCGGATCCCTCACCTGTAAATGAGAAGGTTGGGCCAGATGCTCTTTCATGTCTGGTACAGCGAAATGGTTAGGAATGTAGGTGTTGGCGTCTGGCTGTCTATGACGACTTCCAGCTCTGCCACTTATGTCCTTGTGCAAAGTACTTAACAGTTCTAGGTCTCACCTTTCTCATCTAAACAAATATTTCTACCTCATAGTGAGTTGTGAAGCTTAAAAGAGATAATGTATATCGGTGCTTAATTTGTGGGTGATGGGGGCTGGTGAATGTGCTCAATACTTGTTAGCTATCGCTGTTATTATTCTAGCTCTTTCAAATCTATGCTTTTGAGTTTGTGACTATGAGAAAAGTAAGATATTGGAATGAAAACCATGTAAAATGCTTGGGCCTGATTCTTTTCTTCTGGTTCTTCTGAAACTGGTTTTGGGGGTTTGTGGATGTTCTTTGTTTCTGCAAATGTTTCTTCTGAGATTGTTTAACTGCAGATTACAAAACCTGAGCATACACAGAAAACAGACTTTTGTCCTTTAGATGACCTTTGAGGTATCAGGAACAGAGGTCACCTCCCTCAGAACCAAGATCACGAGGACAGGGAGACATCAGGAGCAAACCATGCGGGAGGTCCTTCAGTAAGGGAAATCCAGCCTAAAATCCACTCTACCATGTATGGACAGCTCTATAATTAACCAATTGGACTATGCCAAGTCAAACCTCCCCACTTCTGTTCCCATCTCTCCTCTCATCCCCACAAAATCTTCCTTAACTCTCAGATCGGGGAGATAGATTTTAGCCTGCCCTCCTGTCTCCATGCCAGTCGACCTTTCTTTTCTCAAAATCCCATTGTCATTTCACTGACCTCCGTGTGCGGCAGGCAGTGAGCCCTTGTTCCGTAACACTCCCGGGAGAGAGTGGAGACACGAGGGCTGCGGGGGGCCGGGGCTGGGCATTCTCCTAGTGGTTCAGACCCGCCTGGGCTAACTTGAATGACATTTTTTTTTTTTTTTTAAGATTTATTTATTTACTTTTTTAAAAATTCATTTTTAACCCCACACACACCCCGGTTTTTGCTGTTTCTGTGTCCATTTGCTGGGCAATTCTCTGTGTCTGTTTCCTGCCCTCTCTTCTCATCCTTCTCCTCCTGTCTTCACTGGGATTCAATCCTGGGAAGCTCCAATGTGGGAGAGAGGTGTCCTACTGCCTGTGCCACCTTAGTTCCTGGTTTTTCGGAGCATCTCGTCTTGGTTCTCCCTTGTGTCACTCTGCTGTTACGTCATTATCTTGCTGCGTGGCTTGCGGGGCCTGACAGTGCACCCGCGCACGGGGCCTGCTGGTCCTTGCACCTTCTATATTTTTACTGGGAGGTCCTGGGGATTGAACCCAAGTCCCTCCATATGGGAGACAGACACCCAACCATTTGAGCCACATCTGTCCCCCTTGAATGACAATTTGCCCCACAAAAGGTGTTACTGTGATAAGTTTGTATGGGAAGTTTGGGCAAAGGAAGCGAGCAGGTTTGTATGGAAGGTTATAAGAGAATTAAATCTTTATTTTCCATTTTTATAAGATGGTAGATCGTTTCGAAAATGAAGTTAAGAAATTGCAGTATAAGCAAGTTCTTTAGAAATATGGAGGTAGATAGCAAAAGAGACAGCTGAGAGTTGAAAGTTGCTGCCTAAAGGGCATAGGAGTTGGGGGTAAGAAGGACTGGGGCAACTGGCTGCTGTTTTTTGTTACATGTCTTGTACGACTACATGACATAAAATTATGTATACGGACATATTTGATTAAAAATAAAAATTAATTAAAAAAATATACAAGAAAATGCAATATATTGTCCTATAGGCTGTGGCCAGATGTTTAGCTTCATTCAAGACCCCAGAGGAGCTTAACAATGTGCTCACATGTCATGTGCTCTTAAAAAATTCACAAAGTCAGGCATTTTAACTTTAGTCAGTTATGATCCCTGTCCTTTTCCACTCCGACTTCTCATCCATCTCGCTTCACTTCATATCAGGCAACATTAGAGAAGTCATAATGTCTGGGGGATATGGCTAAGGAGTATTTGACTTGGGGATGCATTTGGGTTTTAGAGAGATATCTTTATGTGATTTTTATTTTTATTTTTTAATTTATTTTTTAGGTACTGGGGCTGGATATTGAACCTGGGACCTCATATGTGGGAAGCCGGCACTCAGCCACTGAGCCACATCTGCCCCCTCCGAGATGGTTTTTCATTTGTTTTGCTTGTTGTTCATTTTTGTTTTTAGGAGGCACCAGGGACAGAACCCAGGACCTCCCATATGGGAAGCAGGTGCTCAACCGCTTGAGCTGCATCCGCTCCCCTTTATTTGATTTGTAGTCACATCTATGTGTGGTTAAGCTACTGCTTGCCATCCTCGTGTAAAAATGTCATCCAGAGTTGTTTCTTCCACCCTCTGTGCTGATCCTTATCACTGGAAGTACATGGGCAGTGCAAGAGAAACAAGGTGTGAGATGTACAGAACCAGAAGCAAGTCTTGAAAATTCTCCAGTCATCAGACCTGTAAAATTGTAAGCCAAGGTTTTGATTTTCAATAAAATCTAGTTAAAATGGAAAAATCTAATCAATAATACAATATACTCTATTACGCATGAACCACACACTTTTTTCTTCTCTGATGGGAATCTTGTGAGGAAGAATTTATCAGAATTCCTGTCTTTGCAAGGTACAGATGTAAGGCACATTTTATGCATTCCAACTATAAATAACAAAAAAAAACAATTTTCCTCGACCATATCAGAAAAGGAACACTCACTTATTTTTTCATTCTCTTTAAAGAAAATAATTTTAAAAATCATTGTCGTGGAAGAAGCAAACAAGGTGTAAGACAGATAATTTTTAAAAAGGATTAAGTTATTTTTTTTTCTGAATTTTGTGGTATTTATGGTATTTGTCAGCTTTTAAAAGCTGACATGTTTTCTCTTCTAATTCTAAATAAATATTCGTTTTTGTCCCATATTTTGTACTTCTACTTGAATGCTTTGTTTTATAAAGTACCCTCCCCGCCTCATTCCCAAAACAACTCCGATCTGGCCCTGGCTGAGGTACAAGACTCTAGAGCAGGGATTCTTAACCTTTTTTTTCGTTCCACGGACCCCTTTGCCAGTCAGGTGAAAACCATGGACCCCTTCTGAGAATGTAGCGGCAAATAGTATTATGACATTCAACATCGGAGGTCAGAGAAAATAAAGATAAGTTGTTTTTTTTTTCAATTCAAGCTCACGGACCCCCTGAAATCCTTCCATGGACAGCCCCCTGGTTAAGAACCCCTGCTGTAGAGGGTCCAGTGTAGGGTTGCCAGATTTAACAAACGAAACCACAGGACACCTGGTTCACTTTGAATTTCCAATAAACACTAGTATTCAGGGGGGTAGTTAGAAGCAGCCATTAATTCAACCAGGGTGGGGTTGGGGAGGAGGGGGGGAGAGGTAAAGCTTCACAAAGGAAGTCACACTGGAGCTGAGCCTTGCAAATGGGCGAGGTGTGGGGGCTCTTCAAGCCATATGAGGTTGGAATGCCATAGGGAGAGAGTTACTCTTTACTGGAGGGGACCTGGGGAGCCATCCTGGGGTTTTAGGAAGTCCAGCTGCGGTGAGAACGATAGATTGCTGGGGGTGAGAGTGGGTCAGTGATCCAGGCAAGGGATAGAGAGGCACTGTTTGGGCTCCTTCCAGTATCTGCCCCCTGTCCCACCCTCCTCCACACACATTCCAGGATGCATTTGAGCCAGAGAACCCATTGACATAAGGTGTTAACCAGGGCCTGAGGCTCTAGAGCCGCAGACCCACAGACCCTCTACTGAGAGCCCTGTGGGCAAACACCAGGAAGGAAAGGCAGGTCCAGGGTGGTGTGGCACAGATGGGGTCCTTAGGTGGATTTGTCCTTCCCTTCCCATTAGCACAGGAGTGGCCAGTTTGGATTTCCTGAGGTCATGGACTTCCTGTGTAAAAGCAAGTCAGAACAACATGGCTTGGGAGAGTTACATCACCTCCTCTTCTAAACAGGCTTTAGTTTCCTCACAGTGTTAGGTTCGATTCTATTCCATCTGCTTCTAAGGTGAGAAGGTAGGATGGCATTAGAGAGGCCGCTTGGCTAGAAATCAGCAGATGGAGGTTTGAGAGCAATTGTCTCCACTCTTATGGAGAGGAAACTACCCTGGCACCACCATAAGCGAGTCACGAAGTTGGAGTGGATAGTGGGGGAGGATAAGAGATTGGAAGACATGAGAGAGCTGCATCCAGCACACATCAAACTCAGAGCATTCTCCATTCTGGCTCTTTAGTCTTCCTTCACATTCTGTCCACTTCCCCTTTTAATAATGGGAAAATTGGGCTTTGATATCCCAATGGTGGGTCAACAGGTTCCAGAAGTCCTAACTCTAAGGATAGCCATAATCCTAGTTTGATTGCAGTCTTAGTTTGATGAAATCCATAGTTTGATTGCAATCCTGGGAGGGCTGCAATTCCATCTGAATCTATATTTTTATTTTTTATATTAACTGTTAGGCAGCAAGATTTAAGACAAAGAGAAATAATTTCTTATTGTTCCCCCTTCCTCCAATTTGGGGTGGTGGTGAAAAGAGAGGGGTGCAAAGTTAATAACAAAAGTTATCAATTTCTAATCACTTTAATGTACCAGGCACTCTGCTGAGGGCTTACATTTAATCATTTAATTTTCACACCACTCCTGCACAATGAGTATTCAATAGACACATTTAGTATCATTTTACAGGTGAAGAAACAGAGGCAGAGATTATGTGGCGTGACTTCAGTCCAACAGTCTTAGGGAACAGAGCCAGTCACCCCTGGCTGGCCTGACTCCAAAGCTGCAGTCCGGGCCACTATGATACACTGCAGGCCAGAGAGGAGCTCTCAACATATCATGGCACCTCTGCTTCTAGCATCCAGATAGGACGTCCTCGCCCTGAAATAAGAGCTGGTCAGAAGTAGTCTGAGCACAAGGGGATGGATGTGGGGTGGGAGTCAGCATGGACGGTGTGGGGCTGGGCCACCATCTGTGAGCCGTGACCAGGCAAGCTCAAGGCCATGCTGGGGAGGCAGGGGTGGAGGTGGGGTGTGGGTGATCTCCAGAGTCAAGAGCATCTTGTACCCTCCTCCCCAGCAGGAGCAGAGAGACCCCATTAACTCCCAACTGCAGTGGGGTCCCCTTTTCCAGGTGCCTGGCACACAGCATCATAATAAATAGTTATTTATTGCATACTTACTATGGCCCAGGCACATTAGCTCATTCAAATCCTCACCATTCATTTGACCTATTTTACCAAGGTCTGGAGTAACTTGCCCAGTGTCTCACAGGAGGGCTGAAGAGCCAGGGTTTGAGTCCAAAGCTCGATTGTGAACCACTTACAATCTACTGCTGCCCTCAACATGTATATTTTACTATGGCCAAGATGCTGGAAAACAAGGCTTCCAGACCCCGCCGTTCCTTCCCCTTGCTCCTACCCTGATAAAAATGCCCCGATCCTCCTCTTTCTCTGCCAGTGTCTTGCCCACCTTTCTGTCTCCCCAGTCTGGCTGTGGGGTCCCAGGGTCTGCTCTAGCCCTTTGGGTCAGCTCTCTGCCAATAGGGATCGTGAGGTCTCCTGTCATTGTACCCCATCCCAGAGCTGCTTCATTTGGTAAACACAAGGTCTGTTTCTTCCAGCATTCCAGTCTGGCCCTGCCACTGACTGCTCTTCAGCCCTCTACTTCCCAGTCTCATTTTCTCTCCCTGGATTGATTGAACATGGAAGGGCCCTCCAGGGACAAGATGAAGACATCCACAGAAATCCTGGCATTCCTGAGGGAAAACAAATATTCTTGTGAAATTAAACAAATGAATGCATGTCAAGCATTTAGCAAGTTCCCGGCCTATGGAAGGTGGCCCATAGTTGTATGAGGCAACAAGGAAGGTGGCATGTGCCGAACCTCGCGGGGCTGGCTGCTGGCAGGGCAAGGCTGTCAGGAGCATGCGTTGCTGAATTTGCCTGCAGGATACAGTTGGTGGCATGCCATTGTTCTCAGGAAAGTAACGTAACTTGGATTTTTTTGTGGACACAGAATTGTAAGCAACTCCCATTTGCATGGAGATGGGATGATTATTTTTCCTAGAAACTACATGTCAAGACCCAGAAAAAAGAGGCATATCTTAGTAATGATTAATCAGCAGTATCTCAAAGAAGAAAGAAAACTAAGGAAATGAGATGCTAAGAAAAAAGGGGAAAAAAGGGATCATCCAAAGGCGGACCCACCCAGATTACCTTGACAGCATTTCCTCGTATCCACCTGCATAAAAGTGACCAGCCCTTTCCAAATGGCAACAAGCAGCAAGAGAGAAGACTCGAGGAGCACTCAGCAAGCACCCGCAGAGGTGAGCTTTATGCCGTCCTTCAGCAGGGCTGTCAGGCATGCCATCCTAGTCCTCACCCTCACAGATGCAGGGGATGGCCTGGTGTCATTGTGTGTGAGCTGTGAGGTCCTGTGTACTATTTTGTGGAGTGGGGAGAGATACTCCAGATAGGGGATGACATTTCTACCTTATTTTCAATAAGACAAGATAGGCAGTGAGAACGAAGGAGGATGGAAGGAAGGAAGGAAGGAAGGAAAGGAGGAAGGAGGAAAGGAAGAGAAGGAAGGAAAAGAGGCAGCAAGGCAGGAAGGCAGGCAAGCAGGAAGGGGTGAGGAATCTAACATTTACTATGGCTTTTGTCTCAGAAACTATGCTGGGCCCTTTATAATGTGTTTTCTTCTTTTAAACCTCACAATCCTTTGCAGTATTATACATCTTTTTAAAGGTAAGGTGAAACACTGGCTCAGTGGGACCAGATTAGAAATGGTTTCGTGTCTGGCTGGTGTAAAGGGAACAGTTGGGATATCCAGGTGCAATGCTGGAGAGAACAAGCTGAGAGCACAGGTGGGAGGGGATCGTGGCCAGGAGCGCCAACTCCTGCATCAGCCTGCCTGCCTTCAAATCCCGACTCTGCTACTTGCGGGCCACCTTGGATGGGTGACTCTATTTCTCTAAGTCTCAGTTCCTTCACTGATAAGATGAGGATAGAAACAGAACTCACCTTGCAGGGCAGTTGTGAGCATTAAATAAGATAATCAATGTGAAATGCTGCCAGTGCCTGGCGCACATGGCGTTGTGTGATAAATGTCAGCTACTGGCCAAGGTGGCTGGAGTCCCCTCACCAAGCTAAGGGGGTATCTCTCTCCCCCACAGAATGCCTGAGAGTCTCCTGGCATGGGATGAATGAGAGTGACAGCTGTACAGACATTGAGGTCTGCGCTGTTTGACAAAAAATTGGGGGTGAGAGCAATTTCTCACCGCTCCTGAGAGAAACTTTGCTCTCTTCATACTCGCTCAGTTTTCTGGAACCACTGTAGTCGCCTTTGGAGGGGACAGAATGCTGGGGACTCTCTATAGAATTACCTGCCAATGGGGTCTGTTTCCTCATTTTTCAGGAGATAGGTTGAAAGAGAGAAACCTAACTCTTCAGCCCAACAGCTGCCAGGCAGTGCGGTCCCAATGTATACCTGTCCATTAGCTGAGAACGAATGCTGATCAAGGAGGGATGAGGCAAAATGGCTTTTCCAAACAGGATTTGCTACTTTTTGGTTCCCTGGGGAGGGAGACTGGGAGCCCTGAGGAAGATGTGGGGAGTGGCAGGGGTCGGGGCAGATGGGGCTCACACTCTCATACGCATGCTTTTCAGAGTTATGTCACACAGTCCCCTTGTCTGTCCTCCTTTCTGCCACCACCACACTCACTGCATATACACCCCCCCACCCCCCATGCAGCCGGAGGTGAGAGCTCGGTGGGCGCTGGGCGGTGCACCAGGCTATTCGCATGTGTGGTCATACGATTTACCTTGTAAGGCTAACTCTGTTGGTGAAACTTATGCTAATGCTGGGAAGAGTCAGAGAGAGAAATCATCGTTCTGTTTTATGCACTTTTCTGTATGTGTACTATAGGACATGATTTTAAATGGTTAAATGAAAAGAGGTAGAGAGAAAGAGAGGGAGGAAGAGTGAGAGAGCTAGAAGAGGCAGATCTTAGGGACTGGCTCTGCCTGAGGCTGGACAAGCGAGCTGCAAACGTCACTATCTCCTGGTTCAATGAGTGACAGAAGGAAGCTGCCAACTTGGCTTCTGCAGGGGCAGCCTACCCTATCACCTTACTGTGCTAAGTAGTTATGAGGAGACATTTTGCACCTCCCTTTTCCATCTTCTTTAGAAGGCAAAATCTGCATAGTTGGCTCCAAATGAATCATATTAAATAGCAGATACACATTGGGGGTTTATAATAGAAGGGTGTTGCCTATTTCAGGAGCAAACATGCAAAACCAAATGCGCTTTTATGGTTTTTTCAGATCTGTTGCCTAATTCCTAGGGTGTATACTAACCCTGTTTTTCCTATTTAATTTATTGAAAACAATGCTTTTCACCCCTGTTGACAAAGTGTACCATGTTGAGTCACATTGGGGTGATGTACACACAAATATGCTCCATGGAACTTGTGAGAGCATTGTATCATGCTTTCTGGGGTAAAGCTTCAAATTCAGTTGATTCAAGGAAACCAGAGAAGGAGACACAAGCCCCTGAAACTCCACAAGGCTGAGGTATTGAATCTTTTCTCTTGATTGCAGTCTGCCCTGCACTGTTAGGCATCTTTTCTGTCGTCATCCACTCTTGGCTGCCTTCTACCGCTTCCTGCAAGACATGAAGGCACAGCAAGTCTCCCTCTGCCTTTTGGGAGCCATGCTCTTCCTGTGCTCAGTGCATGCCCGAGGTCTCAGGAGATGTCTGATTTCCATGGACACGCACCATATAAGGGAGAGGTTTCAAGAAATCAAAGGAGCCATCGTGAGTATGAGTTCGGGGGTGAAGGTGTAGGCAAGGGGCATGTCTTGTCCTACATCTTAACACGAAAAGCAAGTTTCTCCTAATCTTTTGTGCGGGGAGAACATCAAATGCTCATTGTTTTTGTCTGCTCTTATGTTTCCCTCCATAGCAAGCTAAGGACACCTTCCAAAATGTCACTATTCTGTCCACGTCAGAGACCCTGCACGGCATTACGGTACGGCCTGCGTCTGCTCTTTCTTGGGCTGAGAAATCCCTACTCTACCTCTATCTCTTTCCCAATCTCCAGTGTACTCTAGATGCTCCGGGCTGCTCATCTGTCTCCTGACATATGAAGGCACACTAATGTCCCAGGGGCTCTCAAACCCCTGGGAGGGATGCACTACTTACCTAGAGAAGGACGGGGAGCTCTGGGTGTTCTAAGGGCACAGGATTTCTGTGGCTTGGGTAATTCTAGAAGGTCTCATGGGGGAGCTAAGAAAATGAACGGTGACTTAAAAGCAGAGGAGATTGTGGGTTAGTGGAAAAAAGGGAGGAAGGGGTTTTGGAAGCATGGGAGAATGGGTGTATGATCAGTGACTATGTGTTAGGGGACAGGGGTGTGAGGGACATGTGGGCAAGTGGTGGGGACAAGGAGGAAAGATAGGATGGAATTGTTTCACCAAGGACCTTGCAAACCAGACTGAGCCTCGACCTTATGAGAGGAAACAAGGAGTCACTGAAGTCTTCCGAGCTAAGAAGTTATAAGACCACAAAATGTTTAAGCAAGACAGCCTGGCAATGTTTTTTTGTAATGGATAAGCCGAGGTAGAAAAGCCAGTGAGGACATCAGTCCAATGATCCAAGTGTGAGGTGAGGAGAGAGAGAAAACAGTTGGCTGACAAGGTGATAATTCACTTTGCAAAAGGGACCACCGAGTGCTGCCTTTAAACCCGAGCTCCTTCAGAACTTGTAAAAGTTCTATAAAGATCCAGAGTTTTTAGGCATTTGTGTGACAGAGTGGAAAGGTATATCTGCAAAGTGAAAGCTATACCATCTCCTTAGTCCTCTCTGCGTGCATGAGAGGCAACGCCATAATTCTCCTAGGGCAGGATCAGGCCGGATTTATTTGTGACAAACAGATGTAGCCTCTTAGTAAATAACATCCCAGCCAATTGTATTATAGACTTAGAGGATAGCAGAGCTGAAGGGACCTGGAAGACCATTTATTCCAAAACCACCATTTTCAAATGAGGAAATTGAGACCCTAGAAAGGAAAATGACTAGTGAGTGGCCAAGCTGGGAAAGGACCCCAGAGTCTCCTGCCTCCTTTCAAGGTTCTTTCCCACTCCAGGTCTAGAAATAGCTAGCTTTATCACACCACCTGCTTGCATGCCTGCCTTCCTTCTTGCTTACTTTTCTCCTACTGTATTCCTTTTTCTAGTAGCACAGTCTTTTGGAAAAGCAAAGGTGTGTAACTTTTTGCCCCTTTGGTTAAGGGAACCAGTAGGACTAGAGGGAGAAAAGCGTTTTTGTGTTGCAAAGTAGTTTGCCTTTTAGGAAATGCTGCCTGTGGGGCCAAGGAAGTTTAGCTCTTTTAAAGCTAATAGTGATGAACGCTCTGTGGAACTGTAGCCCTACTCAGTCCCCAGCAGGTGCTGTAATTTAGACTGGCTCTCAGGGCCGGATGCAAACTTCTAGAACCAAAAACAGCCTAGCGGGCTTCTCTGGGCTTGGGCAGTTCACAGGGAATTGAGGAGCCCTTTCTCAGCAGACTGGGGACCTACACAGCTGATCTGATTTCTGCAGCTGTCAGTCTCCATTCTTGCAAATCTCAGCATTATCCAAATCATCACTGCTGTATGAAGAGGGCGAACTGGAGGAGACCCAACAGGGTGGCCCAGCCATCTGAATAGAGTCATAACAAACAAGGGAATATGTGCCTAGCTCAATGCCTGGCATGCAAAAGACATTGAACAAATACATGATGATAGATGGGAGACATTACAGAGAAGCAGACTTCAGTGCAATAGGGGAAAGTACTTTTCAAGAAAGCTGCTCAGTCACGGGTCCTCTCGGAAAGAAGGTGCCTGATTCCTGGAAAGGTTTAAGCAGAAGTTAGTGATGACGACATATCGAGAGAATTCTATTCTATAATTGGATGCTGGGTCCCATCCCTTGTTAAGGTATCTCCTGGCCATATAAGAAGAGAGGGGTCATCTGGAATCACTCCTCAATGTCTTCCTCGTAAGTGGCTTTGATGTGGTAAGAGGGCATGGACATCCTAAGGCCATCATGATTTAAAAATTTTTTTTTACAAGAAACTTTCTTCCTTCTTGCTACTTCTACCTAAACAGGTTGTTAAGATAATAAATGAAAAGGGCCTTTGGGGCTTTCTCTAACTCATGTCTTTAGCCCTTAGACACATGCTGCATGACCAAGAATCTTCTGGCATTCTACGTGGACAGGGTGTTCAAGGACCACGAGGAATTGAATCCCCAAATCTTGAGAAATCTCAGCAGCATTGCCAATTCTCTCCTCTACATGCAGAAGACTCTGCAGCGATGTGTGAGTCGCCGCCTCGGCAGCCTAAGCGTCTGTTCCCAGTCTGCCCCAGGGACAGCCCAGGACATCCTGGTCCCATCAGCCTCCTGAAACAGTCCTAGGGTCAGAGGAAATTCCCTTCCTCCTTTTCCACTGTGAGAACTCTCGAGAACCTCTTCCAGTGGTCACTCCTTCCTCAGAGCTTCCTGCCTGTCAACTCCTCGTGGGACCTGGGTTTCCTCATAAATAATCCTCTGGGAAGGGGGGTGACTGACTTGTGTCAAAGTGTTCTTTAAATGATGGTGATGGCCAGGGCTGAGGAACAAGAGAGACAGGCCATTGATCATAAGCAGACCCCTAGTTTCTTTGGCTGTTTCTGGCCATTTGGGGTTTCCACACAGGCTGACCTCTGGGTAGTATTCCTTGGTATAGCCTGTCCCTCAGGATTTCATATAGATTCATTGCGGTCTCTTAAAAACAAACTTCAGAAACAAAAACCAACCAACAAAAACCAACAGCTACTTAAACCGGGAGAATACCTGGGCTCTAACCCCATCCCTGCCCGTGGTTTGCTGTGTGACTCTGTGGCAAGTTACTTCACCTCTCTGTGCCTCCAATTCCAAAATTGTTAGAAGGGGTCTCTTATTGCATTAATAATTAATGATTCCTTATTACACTAATCAGGCTAGTGAGATGATGGCTCAAATAGATTCACTTAACTGATTAATTAAATAGTTAACCCAACAAATACCTTTTGAGTGCCCTCTGTGCCTAGTACTAGGATTGCTGCTGGCTCTCCTAGTGTGGTGGGTTATAAACCTGGAAGAAGGAAAAGTCCTGATCAAACCCAGGGCAGCTCTACAAACAGCCCCTACTCCCCTGCCCCCCGCCCCACTGCTCCAACCTGCGTTTACTCACCCACATCTCGTTGTGGGAGGGAGAAGAACTTTCTTCCTCCAGTGGGGAGGTGGTGGTAATTGTGGGTGAGGGTGGAAAGGTCCTCTCATGCTGTCTCCTTTTCCTCACAGCAGGACCAGAAGCTGTGTCACTGCAGGGAGGAAGCCACCAATAAAACCAGAGTCATCCACAGCATCTATGATCAGGTAAGGGGCTGGGAAGGGGATCAGAAAGATGAGAGGAGGAGCCTGACGGAGAGCGCCCAACGCCGTAGCTTCCCCTCCATTCAAATCATCCATGCACTCAAGTATTTGTTGTGGGCCTTCCAGTGTTCCCTTTGCAGAGTGTGTGCTCTTACCTTGGTTGCAGCTCCCTCTGGGCCCCCTTCTCCTACCACCCCTCCACCATTTTACTATACTTGGACATATCAGGCCCAGAGAACGTGTCAAGATTTGGGAGGAAACGCGTAACATGCAGAGGGCACAGAGCTCCCCCAATGAATTCTGAGCTCATGTCCATGGAATTTGCTACCTGTGAGTAGTCGCCTGGTCTGTGATCGTCATCAGCAGTCTATACCTGCATGGAGAGCAGTGCTTCTCAAACTTTAAAGTGCATGCCACTCCCTTGAAGAGCTGGTTAAAATGCAGATTCTGATTCAGCAGGGCTGGGGTGAACCCTGAGATCTTGCATTTCTTCCACACTCCCAAATGATGCCCATGCTTTGGATATCAAGGAGGTAGGGAGTCTGTTCAAAGCTCTGCTTCCTTTTTTTTTTTTCTTCTTTATTTTTAAAGGAGCTTTAGATGACATAAATGTTACATAAAAAATATAGGAGATTCCCATATACCCACCCCCTCCTCTCTTACACTTTCCCGCATGAACAACATCTTTCATTAGTGTGGTACATTTGTTACAATTGATGAACACATATTTCAGCATTGCTACTAACTGTGGACTATAGTTTACATTATGTTTTACCCTTAGCACTGCACAATTTTATAGGTTTTGACAAAATGTATAATGGTTTGTCATTGCAAAATCATGCAGAACAATTCTAATGTCTCCAAAATGCCCCATGTTTGTACCCATTCTTCCCTCTCCCTCCCCTCAGAACCTTTGGTGACCACTGCCTTTATATCAATGTTACAAGTTCTTTCATTACTAGAATAATAATGTCTACTTTGAGACATAGTTGCATTCCCCCCTTATGTTTGTTCTTTCCTCTATCTTGAGGGTTTGGGGATGGTGATACCCGCTCTGTTTCCAATTGAGAGAGCGCTTAGATCCCACGGGGCAGGCAAATGAAACTGTCTTGCTTGCAGTTGAAGCTACTCTATGTTTTTTGGGGGATGCGGTTGTCCATCATCATTCTTTTGTTAGTTGTTCTGGGTGAGTCCGATGAACTGAAGAGTAGGTGTTGGCTGCAACTCTGCTGAGATTCAGGGCTCATAGGCTGGAAGATTGAAGTCTGCTTCTTTGTGGAGATGCTCTATAGAATACTACTACTCACAGCTAAATGTCCTTTGCTATGAGCCAGGCTTTGTTTTAAGCACAGGACAAACATCGCACATTTAGTCCTCACAACAATGCTATGAAATAGGTGCCATTATGTGCATTTTGTAAATTAGGAAACGATACACAAACAAGTTAAATAACTTGACTAAGTTCACACAGCTCCTAAGGGGTGGGCTAGGATTTGACCCTATGCAGTCCAACTCCACAGACCATGTTTTTGGACTTTACCACTTCGCTCTAGTCTGCTGTGAAAGGAGATGCAGTAACACTCAGGAGACTTGGGTTCTAGCTCCAGCTCTGCCGCTAACCAGCTGTGTGACATTGGCTAGGTATATCCTCTGGGGCTCCAGTGTTTAATATATTAAATGGGGAAATCATGCTCTCCCAACCCACTGATTATAAGAAGTTGACATGATTTAACTGCTTGTTTATGGAAAAAAATTCTGGTTGCTTATTAGGATGATAATTGAGTCTGCATACTGTGCAAATATATTTAATGAATAAAAGACCGTGTGGAGACCAGAACATGGGACAAATGATTTGAAAACGATTACACGGTCTTATGAGGATTTTCTGGTTTCAGCTGGAGGTCCAATCTGCTGCCGTTAAATCTCTGGGAGAGCTTGATGTCTTTCTAGCCTGGATTGACAGGAATCATCATCAAGAAACTTCCACTGCTAAGGACAAGGCGCCTGTTTAGTTATGAAGGAATAACTCCCTTGTAAGGTTTCTTGTGGGAGACATGCTGACTTTGAAGGAAGACTCCTCATTTTTATGCAAACGAAAGTCTTTTTCAAGAAACTGATTTGGTATTCTTTCCTCTGGGGCTAGGGCATTGTAGGGAAAAATTTGGATTTGAACAAATCTCACCCTGCAGCTAAAAATCCCACATACCTGTCTCAGGCTATCTGATGCCACCTGAAAGTAGTCCAATGGTCTACTGTTGTACTTCTAATGGAAAATGTCTGCTGAAAGGTCCTGCCCGCCATCCTGGAAGGAAAGGGTTGCCCTCCCTGTTCCCCCCAGTTTATTGTGAAGCTGTTTATCCCGTGTTTGTGATGTGAGCTGAGTGATATCCAATAGTGCATATTGTACTGACTGATTTTTCTGAATAAACTCTACTCTTTGCCAATTAGTGGAAATGTCTTCTAATTCAGGAGGGTCAAAAAACATAAGTGGAGACTATTCAAAATAAAAGGGGCCTTAAACGAGATGTGCCAGAAACTCGGAACTGAGGTGGCACAAGTGACAGGGTGCCTCTCTCCCAATCAGAGGTCCCTGGGATCGATTACCAGTGAAGCCTGGAGGAGAATAATGAGAAGAGAAGGCAAGAAACAGACACAGAAGATCGCCCAGTGAATGGACACAGAAAGCAAGTGGGGGAATGGGGAGAAGGGGGCCTTAAAGAACATAAATACATGGGAAAACCGAGGCTTTGAGAGGGATAAGAATTGACCCAGGGTTCCAAAGCAATTAAGTGCAGAAGAGGGTTCCAAACAGGGGTTCTCCATCTAGCACCCTTTCCTCCACATAATGATGAAGAAGACAGAACTTTTAGGACCTCTGACCACCACTGGCCCCTTCTCAACATCACTCCATTTCTAGTCTCTTCTCTTTCTCTGTGTCTGTCTTCTTTCTCTTTCTTTCTCAATTTCTGCCTTTGTCTCTCTGAAGCAGGCTAGATAGGGAATCAATAGGCAGATCTAGAACCTGGCAGAAAAACTGCCTCCATTAACACGTGTCCTTCGGTACCCCTAAGTTGACTGCTGGAAGACCCTCACCAGATTCTCCCAGTTGGAACGAGATTTCCTCTGGAAGCCAGGAGAAGCCCCGGATATTCTCCAGGGGCCTTATCATTGAGCCCTCCCAAGGGATTGATGGGTGGGGTATTCAATCAAAACAGCAAACAGCTGGGACTCCTCCTATGCCATTAGCAAAGGGCCAGAATAATTAATGGTTCAAAAAGCAAACACAAAGGTCTTTTGCTCTTTCTCTTGCCTTTTGACCCCTTTCCTGCCTTTCTGCTCTCACTGTTTTTCCCCTGCCACGATGGCCATGCAAGTAAAGCCTGGACATTTATAATCTATAATGGGAAATTGTAGTCTGTAAATCCGCCCTCTTTATCACTCTTCAGCCCCTTCCTCTCTACCTGGGACCTATGATCTGTTATTTTCTACCATTTATCTCCTCACCATTTCTTAATAAATAACTAGCCTAATCAAGGTGGCATGCTCTTGAAATTCATTTCTTGCAGTTTAGTCAAGAACCTAGACAAAATCCGGCTACATCTCTATGTCATTTCTTTCTTATTGCTTCCAGCCTAGGTACCTCTTCCCTGACCCTAATCTATCTTCCATGGGTATGAGTGGAAGAAGGGCCAAATGGACACCAACTTCTAGATGGACACTCCTCAGATGGTTCAGAACACAAGTACTTATTTTTAATCTTGGCAGTAACAGCTGACATTTATTGAGCATCTGCCTTGACTAGGTTCATTATCCTGGGTCAATATCTATACTATGACTGGCTGACCAAAGCAACTTTTCTTTATTCCTCCCTGAGGAAGAGATTTCACAGAGCATGTTTTAGTGGAAAGAGAATGACTTCTGAAGTCAGACAGACCTTGGTGACTTGGAGTAGGTTACTTAATGACCCTGTGACTCAGTTTCCTCTTCTGTAAGATGGAGGTATTGATACTTGTTGAGAAGTGTTGCTGTGAGCATCAAGTGAGCTAAAGGGTCTTCAGTAACCCCAGCAGAGTGTGGTATAAAGTATGCCAACTTTGGAGCCAGTTCTGGTTCTCAGGCTTCTCCAACCATGAATTTCCAGGGACAGGTCACTAAATTTCCTGGGTCTTTTGTTGTCTGCAATGCAGAATACTGATACCCATCGTATCTGCTGTACATGACACTATAAAAGCCTGAGTCGTCGTGATGGCCTACGAGGCCTAATATCTAGACCCCGGCTGTTTCCCCGAATGGTGGCCCCTAGGCTCCCCTGGTGCAGGCTCACTCTGACCCAGCCATATTGGTTCCTCAAACTCATCAGGCACATTCTCACCTTAGGGCCTTTGCACTTTGTGTGTGAACATATGCACATGCATGCACACACATGAACATAAACTGATATTATACTTTGATTGGATTGATAGACTATTAAGGCAAAGCGAGGCTGTTTGTAGAGACCCAACCTTTTCAAAGTAACCTTGAGCTGGGCATCCATCCCCAGATACCTGCATGGCTTGCACCCTCACCTCCTTCAGGTCTTCATTTAAAAGTTGTACTATTTAAGCATAAAACTGTCATTTCCATCTTCATCATAGCTTATATCTCTCTCCTTTCTTGGAATGCTATTTTGTTTAATTATCTGTTTCTCCACTAGAATTAAAGCTCCACGAGGGTGGTTTGTTCATTGCTTGGCACGTAGTAGGTGTTAAATTCACATTTCTTGAATAAATGATCTGGGTGAATTAAAAATAAATAGCAAACACTTACATAGTGCTTTCTATATGCCAGACAATATTCTAAGACATATATAATATACATAATATAATATGATATATGATAAAATACATAGTATATAATATAATATTCCATTTAATTCTTACAGCAGCCTTATAGAAGTTCTAAGAATTAAATAAAATAAAAATGGCTACCTCATTGAACATTAGCAGTACAGATAACTAAACGCTAAGGAGGAACTCGGGGAACAGAGAGGTTAAGTAACTTATCCAAGGTCTCACAGCTTGTAGGCAGCAGAGCCAGACTTCCAATCCAGGCAGCCGGTTGCTGAATGAAGAACAATGTCAACAGCAATATGCTATGTGCCAGCCACCGAGGGGAGACCTCAACTTAAGTATTCTTCTTTCTTCTTTGTGATAATCCTTGGAGGTAAAGATGATTGAGGGAACTTCTGGGAAGATGGTGGACTGGTAAGACATGGGAATCTCTTCTCCAGAAAAATAGCTAGAGAACAGGCTGAAACAGCCTCAAAATAGATCTTCTAGGGTTTAGGACAGCAGGTGAAGGCTGCACACCACCCAGAGGAGAGAGGGACAAAAGAGGGAAATTGCGACGACAGAACCCTGAGTTGGAACCAGCAGCGGCTGCTGCTGCCGGCACCCTCCCCCACACTCGTTAGAATTCTCGGGCCTCTGGGCCTGCGGCTACAGACAAAGGGGGCTCCAGGGATCTACCACTCCCGGAAAGGGGAGAGAGAGGGACACAGCCTTAGGCTGACTCAGTTCTGACCCGCAATTTGGGCTGCAGAGCCCCACGGACCCTTCCACACGGTGGTTTGCCTGGGAGCCTAGGAAGGACTGGAGAAATCCGACCCTCGGAACCTCCCTCTCTTCTAGCCTGGACTAATTGTGGAGGACTCCACAGGAGAGGGGAGAGAGAGCCTGGGGCTGACCCTGCTTTTGACTCACAGGTTTGGTCTGCCCTGTCCCAAGAGCCCTTCCAGGCCGGGTGGGGCTGTGCCATTGTTTGCCTTGGAGCCTGCAAGGGGCTAAAGATATACAAACCTCCCAATCTCCTCCTCTACTAACAGGGACTAATTGTTGAGGATTCAGAGGGGAGAGGAAATATTTCCTAGCTGGGAAAAGGGAGGGGGCTGCCAGAGAAGACTGGAGAACTGTCTCAGAAAGTTTGAATTACAAGGCTCTTGGCCCCCAGTCAGGAAGCTCTACCACATTGATCTGGTCTGTGTCACAACAAATACACTCCGACCAGGCATTGAATTGAGAGCTGCCAACGAACGCCATCTCCTGGCAGAACAAGGAAGTGCACATAAGAAAATTAAAAATAAACAGGAGAGGCTTTTCCTGGCCTCTATAGCCTCCCTGCCCAAGGCCCTAGGAAACAACTCTACAACCAATTACTGGATCCAGTGCCCAGTTTTGAGCAACCAGCAGGACAATCCTAACAATCAAGGTTGAGCCAAAAATCAAAGGCTGTGGTAACTCACAGCCTCCTGACACTGAAACCCTATAAAAGAGAAAGAGATTGAGCATCTAAGTAAAATACAACCTAACCAGATGCCTAAACACCAGCAAAAAATTATGAGCCATACTAAGAAAATAGAAGACATGGCTCAAGAAAAGGAATACATCAAAGTCCCAGAAGAGCTGCAGAATTTGAGAGAATTAATCAGTGAGATAAGCACAAATTTCCAAAATCAAATTAATAAGATGAAAGACGATATAGTTAAAGAGATAAATGACATCAAGAAGACATTGAGCGAACGCAAAGAAGAATTTGAAATCCTGAACAGAAAAGTAACAGATTTCATGGGAATGAAAGACATAATAGGTGAAGTCAAAATACATTTGAGGCATACAAGAGCAGACTCGAAATGATAGAAGAAAGAATAAGTGATACCGAAGACAGAGCAGCTAAAATTGAAGAGAGAAAAGAACAGAGAGAGAAAAGAATGGAAAAAATTGAGCAGGGGCTCAGAGAGTTGGATGACAACACAAAATGCAACAACATACGTGTCATGGCAGTTCCAGAAGGGGAAGAGAAAGGAAAAGGGGCAGAAAGAGTATTTGAGGAAATAATAGCTGAAAATTTCCCAAATCTCACAAAAGAAATGAACTTACATGTCCAAGAAGCACACCATACCCCAATGAGAATAAATCCAAATAGACCTACGCCAAGACACTATTCAGAATGTCAAATGTAAAAGATAAAGAGAAAATTCTCAGAGCAGCAAGAGAGAAGCAAACGATCACGTACAAAAGATGTCCAGTAAGACTTAGTGCAGATTTCTCTTCAGAAACCATGGAGGTGGAAGACGGTGGTATGATACAATTAGGAAACTGAAAGAGAAAAACTGCCAGCTGAGAATTCTTTATCCAGCAAAACTGTCCTTCAAATATGAAGGTGAGTATAAAGTATTCACAAACAAACAGAAACTAAGAGAATTTGCAAAAAAGAATCCACCTTTGCAGGAAATATTAAAGGAAGCCTTAGAACCTGAAAGAAAAAGACAGGAGAGAGAGGCTTGGAGGAGAGTGTAGAAGAAAGAAAAGCAGAAAGGATAACCAAAAGAGTAAAAAGAGAGACAAAAACAAGATGATGTATGAAAACCAAAGAATACAATGGAGGGCTGAAGTCTCTCTTCACACCCCCACCATGCCAGTGGGAGGCTGAAGTCTACTCTTCAGACCTATTCCATTGAGAGAGCCTCTCAAAAATCTTTCTGCCTACAATCTTCAGTCTCTGCGTCCCAGTGAGTGCTGTTTTTCTCTAACATTTTGGTGCCAAAACCCCGGTCTGGGGTCACTGGGATTGACTGATTGGTGAGGAATCTCTGCCCTGCCACTGCTGAGAGAACCCATCCAACACTGGACAGTGAATTATAGCTGGAACCTTCTGTCTAGGGATCACAAGTTGCTGATAGTAAGGCCATAAAGAAGCTGATGTAATCAGAAAGTAATGTCTCAGGTCAACAATAGGCAAGGACCTAAGTTCTGTCAACAACCACGTGAGTGTTCTTGGAAGTAATCTCTTCATTTGAGATGATTGCAACCCTAGCAAACACCTTGATTGCCACCTCAAGACAGACCCTAAACCAGAGGACCTAGCTAAGTTTTGCTGGATTCTTGAACTATGGAACCTGAGACACTGCAATTCAAGAGGTAACAACTGTACACCTTCCAGGCATAAGGAAACAATGAAAATGTATCCTCAAAGAAAGATGAAACCATATTTATATACCAGATATTATTACTTGTTTAGATTCCTCTGGCATTTTTCCAGCCTGCTATACAAAAGAAATAGTAACTCATAACTCATGAACTTTACTTCTGATTCCTGGACCGACTCTGAATTGTATATTCTCTCACTCATTCTGATTCTTTCTAGGTACAACATCACTTTCAATTGGGTAATATTGGTGAAAAATAACAGTTTCTGGGAAAGTATAGTACAAATATGCCTAAGTATGCCTATTTGATTGGACAATTAATTGAACAAAACATTTCATTTATATTGTTTTGCCTAATTGACTGGACCATAGAAGGGTATCCCCCTTTACCAATCAGAAGTGCTCCATTAAAAGTCTAGGAAAAGTCTTTAATCCATGGGTAATTAGGAAACCATTGGGATGTGAAGGAAGCATTTGAATGGTCAGCCATTTATCACTAATATATTTAATAATAATATGCTGACCTCCATAAGAAAAGATGCCATTATGTTTTTTCTCCCACAGTGAGCAGACTATATGTGATATGCTTGTTTGGTATGCAATTTCTAGGACTCCCAGAGATTCTTATTCAGCAGGTTGTCTTTGTGGATCCTATATCTGCATTTTTAACACCACTTACAGGATTTATAAGCAGAGGTCTACAGACCACACTTTGGAGTGCTGTACACTAAATCCGAAGGATGGAGTGGATGAATCCATTTATAGTACCTCTCATAGTTTCTGTAGAAACATACATCTGGGATATATTGGCTGGAGTGTACTTGGAAACATGAAACAGTGTAATATTATGGAGTCAATTCTGGGAATAAAAGCCATGACTCTGGCACTGTTAATGACAGCAACTATAGTTAATGTGTCTCACATAGTAAATGTCAGTAAAAATGATGAATTCACCATGAAAAGGAAATTTACAAAAATAGCTATAATTCATGGGCAAGGTTGTGTAATAGAAGAAGAAATAAAGAGGCAAAAACTACCCTTAAATCTGTCATATCTCAGAGACCATATTTTTTCAGAGCTCCTTATAAATACAATGAGACATCTGAATTTTGATGCTTCAACTTTAACCATTCATTTGGCTACTTTCAATTATGGTATCACTAATATTGATTAGATTACTGAAATTCCAGGAGTTATTGCAATTAAAAAAAAAAACACAAAACACTTGTGAAGGCTAATGATGAAAAAGACATGGATAAAATGTATCCCCACCACCACAGAATATTTTAAGGTTACAATTCTCTTTCTTTGTCTTACATTAGAATGAAGACCCTTTTCCACTCAAAATTCTTTAAATCACCTTCAAGACATATTGGTATTCTTGGACTAGTCTTCTCTTTTCCTATATAAAGTTCAATGACTATAAATAAAAAACTCAACAAAGAAAAAAAAAAAAAAGAATACAATGGAGGAAATAAATAGTGTATTTTCAGTAATATCATTGAATGTGAATGGATTAAATTCCCCAATCAAAAGATACAGGCTGACAGAATGGATAAAAAAACATGAGCCATCCATATGCTGCTTACAAGAAACTCACCTCAGACCCAGGGATACAAACCGGCTGAAAGTAAAAGGTTGGAAAAAGATACTCCACGTGAATAGTAAACAGAAAAGAGCAGGGGTAGCTATACTAATATCAGACAAAACAGACTTTAAATGCAAAAAAGTGATAAATACGGAAGGCTATTATATATTAATAAAAGGGACGATCCTCCAGGAAGATATAACAGTCATAAATATCTACGCACCTAACCAGGGTGCCCCAAAATATATGAGACAAACTCTGGCAAAACTGAAGGGAGAAATAGACATTTCTACAATAATTGTTGGAGACTTCAACACCCCACTCACATCATTAGATAGAACAACTAGGCAGAAGATCAACAAGGAAACAGAGAACCTGAACAATATGATAAACAAGTTAGACTTAACAGACATATACAGAACACTGCATCCAAACTCAGCGGGTTATACATTCTTCTCAAGTGCCCATGGATCTTTCTCCAGGATAGACCACATGTTAGGTCACAATACAGCTCTCAATAAATATAAAAAGACTGAAATTATACAAAGCACCTTCTCAGATCATAATGGAATGAAACTAGAAATCAATAACAGACAGGAAAAAAGGAAATTTGCAAATGTGTGGAGACTGAACAACACACTGCTAAATATTCGGTGGGTCAAAGAAGAAATTGAAAGTTAAATCAATAAATATATTGAGACAAATGAAAATGAGAACACAACGTATCAAAACTTATGGGATACAGCGAAGACAGTCTTGAGAGGGAAATTTATAGCCCTAAATGCCTATATTAAAAAACAAGAAAGAGCTAAACTAAAAGATTTAACTGAACAACTTGAGAAACTAGAAAAAGAATAGCAAAGCAATTCCAAAGCAAGCAGAAGGAAAGAAACAATAAATTTAGAGCAGAAATAAATGAAAATGAGAACAGAAAAACAATAGAGAAAATCAACAAAACCAAAAACTGGTTCTTTGAGAAGATCAATAAAATTGATAAACCCCTCTTAGATTAATAAAGAAAAAAAGAGAGAAGATGCAAATAAATACAATCAGAAATGAAAGGGGGGAAATTACAAATGACCTCACAGAAATAAAAAGAATCAAAAGAGGATATTATGAGAAACTATATGCCAACAAACTAAACAACCTAGATGAAATGGACAAATTTCTAGAAACACATAACCGATCTACACTGACGCTACAAGAAATACAAGAACTTAACAAACCAATCACAATTAAGGAGATTGAATCCATCATCAAAAATCTCGCAGCAATGAAAAGTCCAGGACCAGATGGCTTCAAAGGTGAATTCTACCAGGCATTTCAAAAAGAATTAACACCAATCCTGTTTAAACTCTTCCAAAAAATTGAAGAGGAGGGAAAATTACCCAACACGTTTTATGAAGGCAACATCACCCTAATACCAAAGCCAGAAAAAGACTCCACAAGAAAAGAAAATTACAGACCAATCTCTCTCATGAACATAGATGCAAAAATTCTCAACAAAATACTTGCAAATTGAACCCAACAGCATATCAAAAGATTTATACATCACGACCAAGTGGGATTTATTCCTGGTATGCAGGGCTGGTTCAACATAAGAAAATCAATCAATGTAATACACCACATTAACAAATCGAAGGAAAAAAAACCACACGATCATCTCAATAGATGCAGAAAAGGCATTCAACAAAATCCAACATCCTTTTTGAATGAAGTATAAAAATACTTCAAAAGATAGGAATAAAAGGAAAATTCCTCAATATGATAAAAGGCATATATGAAAAACCCACAGCCATCATCATACTCAATGGGGAAAGGTTGAAAGCTTTCCCTCTAAGATCGGGAACAAGACACGGATGCCCACTATCACCATTGTTATTCAACATTGTACTAGAAGTTCTAGCGAGGGCAATTAGACAAGACAAAAAAATTAAAGGCATCCAAATAGGAAAAGAGGAAGTAAAACTCTCACTGTTTGCGGATGACATGATCCTGTACTTAGAAAATCCTGAAGTATCCATGACAAAGCTACTTGAACTAATAAATGAGTTCAGCAAAGTGGCAGGATACAAGATCAACATGCAAAAATAAATCAGTAATGTCTTTGTACACTAGTACTGAACAACCTGAGGAGGAAATCAGGAGGAAAATTCCATTTTCAATGGCAACAAAAAGACTCAAATACCTAGGAGTTAATTTAACCAAAGAAGTACGGGATTTATATGCAGAAAACTACAAAACAATGC
Organism: Tolypeutes matacus; assembly: GCA_026826555.1. Classification (NCBI taxonomy): domain Eukaryota; kingdom Metazoa; phylum Chordata; class Mammalia; order Cingulata; family Chlamyphoridae; genus Tolypeutes; species Tolypeutes matacus. Next base: position 48,828,282 of record JAKSZT010054304.1, read on the forward strand.
TAAAAGAAATTTTAAAAGACCTAAACAAATGGAAAGACATTCCGTGTTCATGGATTGGAAGAATAAATATCGTGAAGATGTTAGTCTTGCCCAAACTGATTTATAGATTCAATGCAATACCAATCAAAATCCCAACAGCTTACTTTACAGAATTAGAGAAGGCAATTACCAAATTCATCTGGAAGGGTAAGTGCACCCGAATAGCCAAAAGCATTCTAAAAAAGAAGAGCAATGTGGGAGGAATTTCACTGCCTGACCTTGAAACATATTACAAAGCTACAGTGGTCAAAACAGCATGGTACTGGCATAAAGATAGACACATCTATCAGTGGAATAGAATTGAGAATCCAAAAATATACCCTCACCTATACAGTCAACTGGTTTTTGACAAACCTACCAAGCCCACGCTGATGGGAAAAAACAGTCTCTTCTACAAATGGTGTTGGGAGAACTGGATATCTATAACTAAAAGAATGAAAGAGGACCCCTATCTCATCCCCTATACAAGAATCAACTCAAAATGGATCAAAGATCTAAATATAAAAGCCAGGACCATAAAACTACTAGAAGAAAATGTAGGGAAACATCTTCAAGACTTTGTAGCGGGTGGTGGTTTCTTGGACCTTATACCCAAAGCACGTGCAACAAAAGAAAAAATAGATAAATGGGACCTCCTCAAAATTAAACACTTTTGCACCTCACAGGACTTTGTCAGAAGGGAGAAAAGGCAGCCAACTCAATGGGAAAAAATATTTGGAAATCACATATCTGATAAGGGTTTAATATCCAGGATATATAAAGAGATGTTACAACTCAACAATAAAAAGACAAACGACACAATTAAAAAATGGGCAAAAGACTTGAATAGACATTTCTCCGAAGAAGAAATACAAATGGCAAAAAAACACATGAAGAAATGCTCAACATCACTCATGATTAGGAAATGCAAATCAAAACTACAATGAGATATCATTTCACACCTATCAGAATGGCCACTATTAAAAAGACAGAGAACTACAAGTGTTGGAGAGGACGTGGAGAGATAGGAACACTTCTCTGTTCGTGGGAATGCAGGATGGAGGACTGTTTGGCAGTTCCTAAAGAAGTTGAATATAGACTTGCCATGTGACCCTGCAATACCACTACTGGGTATATGCCCAGAAGAACTGAGAGCAGTGACACGAACAGACATCTGCACACCGATGTTCATAGCCACATTATTCACCATTGCCAAAAGTTGGAAACAACCCAGGTGTCCATCAACAGATGAATGGATAAACAAACTGTGGTCTATTCACACGATGGACTATTATGCAGTTATAAGAAGAAATGAAGTCATAAAGCATATGGCAACATGGATGAACCTGGAGGACATTATGTTGAGTGAAGCAAGCCAGACACAAAAGGACAAATACTGTATGAATGCGTTACTATGAACCAAATATATTGTGTAACATATTGTTTGATTAAAAAAAAAGTTTATATGTATCCATTACATTTAATTGAGAAATGTATATATTTATTCATCTGTGTTTACTTTTTAGTTTTTAATTGTTTATATTTTCAATTATTAAATGTACAAATAAGTTAAAAGAAAAAAAAATGGAATGTAACAAAAAAAAAAAAAAGGAAAACTGCACATCTTTATTATATTTGGAGTAAGTTATATAAAATGAGTAGGTTAAATGATTAAAAAAAAAAAAAGATGATTGAGGACCCCAATTATACAGATGAAGTGGTCTGAAGCATAGATGGCTAGTTGTTGAGTTGGGATTCAAACTCAGGTGTCCTACCCCAAAGCCTGTGCCCTTAACTTTGGTGGTGCAGGGCCTTGTACATCTTACATGCGTGTTGCGAGACCCCAAAGAGAAGGTGCTTTATTCCATAATGAGCCCTACCTGCGTGAAAGAAGCATTATTATCATTAGCAGTAGAGGAGGAAGAGGATGTACTATTGAAGGAGAGGAGCTCTCCCCTTCTGAACCAGAGTGTCATTTTACCTACAACTCTCCTATATGACTTGCCTATTCCCTTGACTTGTCTCCATGTCCTTGCTCTCCTTCCAGCTTTGAGGAATGTCTCCAGACTGTTTTGTAATCCACAGACACCCTGGCACAGGGCTGCAATTTTGTTTTCGTTTTGGCTTTTTCACAGAACTGGTGTTAATAAATATCTGCTAAGGAACCAAGTATAAAATTCTCTCCTAAATCATCCCTTAGAGTCTCCTATCAGCCCTCGTGGGCATCCCTGAGAAATCTAGGGTGCACCTTCAGCTGCAAAGGCGAGGAGAGGAACCCATGCCACATGCCAGGACCACTGGATTTCTCATCCCCATTAGGTCAGGGAAGGTGTCTGAGGCTCAGAGAGGTGGGGGGACTTGCCCAAGGCCACATAGCTGAAGGGTGACAGGGTCCAGAGCATAGCCCAGGCCAGGTCTACCTGGCTCCAATGATCTTTCCCCTTGTTCTGGCCCAGGTTACTATCCTGGGTGCTAGCGACACAGATAAACCCAGATGCCCCTACAGAACCCTGGACTTACTCACAATTAGCCAGCAGAGTTATGCCACAAACTTATGGGTCAACACAGGGCAAAGAGTGGAGGCTGACTTCTGAATGTGTCATGCAATGTTCTTGGCCCTGATTGTCCCCAGCTGAGGGTCCTCCTGAGGAACAGAAGGTCCTCTCTCCATCTTCCAGAGCACATTGCTGAAAGCTACACAGGCTCGGGGCAGCTGTCTTTTAGAATCCTGGAGCTTGCCCAGAAGTTTGGCCCAGTGGATAGACTTTTGGCAGAAATCCTGGTCCTGCCACTGACTGACCTTGGCAATTTCCTTAACCCAAGTCTCAGTTTCCTCACCTGCACAAATGAGGCAGGCAGCTGCCTCATGGGATTGTTATCAGGATTCAATGACATGTGGCACCTGGGGTGTAGTAGGTGCTGGTTAAATGTTTCTGTCCAGTGATCCTCACACTTTTCAAATCTCATTTCCTATAAAATACTGTTATTTTGGGAGAAACTTCCTCTTATGTTTGTTTTTTAACCAGCAAGTGGGACAAGGGAAAGGGTGCTAGCGCATGCCAGGAAGGCTAACTGTGCTTTCCTCTCAGTCCGCATCTCCCTGCATCTCTCTGCCGAGTCCCTGGTGTGGGTGCCAGCCGGGACCCAGCCAGCCTTCTCTGCTCTGCCTGCTGTGAGTCCCTCCCCGTGGGCTCACCCAGCGCTCTGTCCTTCCTCTGCTGCAGCACTCATCACACTGAAGGTCTATTTCATTGACTGTCCTGACCTCATTCGGCCCTGTGTTCTCACACCCAGTACTGTCCCTGGCACACTCCCTCTGCTATCCAGCAGGCAGCCATGACTGAAAGCCTGAATGTGGGTGGCAGAGCAAACGGGTATTTCACAGCCAGGGGCAGCATATCACATTGGCCAAGGACTGGGGGAGGATACATTCTTTGAAAGTATCCTCATTAGCTCATTTGTCATGAGCACTAACAATCTAGAGAGAGGGGATCCTTAGCACAGTTGGCTTAGGCTCATACCTCTGCCACAGAACCATCAGTAAAGATTTGAGTGTTGTAGAAGAGGCTCCTTCAACAGACTTGAGGCTTGATTTTGGCACTGGGACCCCTGAATAGGCAATCATGGACCTGGGAGATGGGTCAGAACCAGCTTTTTTTTTTTTTTTTTTTAATTAGGATCTGGGAGTTTTTTTTTTTTTTAAGATTTATTTTATTGACTTATTTCTCCCCACCCCCTCGTTGTTTGCCCTTGTTCTTCACCTTTCTTGTTTCTTTAGGCAGCACCAGGAACCGAATCCAGGACCTCCAATGTGGGAGGGAGCCTCCCAATCACTTGAGCCACCTCCATTCCCTGCTTTGTTGTGTCTCTCACTATGTTTTTCTTCTTTTGTCTCTTGTTGCATCATCTTGTTGCATCAGCTTGCTGTGCCTGCCAGTTGCATCAGCTTGCTGTCTTGCTTAGCTTCTTTAGGAGGCACTAGGAACCTCCATTCCCTGTTTTGCTGTGTCTCTTGTTATAGTTTTTCTTCTTGTGTCTCTTGTTGCACCAGCTCACTGTCTTCTTTGGGACACACCAGGAACCAAACCATGGACCTCCCATGTGGTAGGCAGGAGCCCAATCACTTGAGCTGCATTTGCTTCCCAGAATCAGCTTTCAATAACTAGAGATATGTTTGACTTGGCCCTCCTCTGTTTGAATGCTTCTGTATGGTCACTTTCCTAGACAGTCTAAGAAGACTTTGTGCCTCAGTGTCTTTATTTGGAAAATGAAGAGAGCAGTTCCTATCTTATAAGGCTGCATGAGGATTAAATGAGTTGATATTTTATGGGTACTTTGTGCCTGGCATATGGGAAGTGCTACAAACAACCAAAGACCCTCTGTTCACATTGTGGTGCCTTCCTACCCCTAGCCCCAGCCTAGGCTTAAATTCTCAAGCACCATCGCCCGACCCCCAGGGCAGAAAGGAGTCCTCTCCACCCTCCCACCCCCATTTGTGTTTCTTGGGACCCAAAGTGTTTTTCTCCTTCTTGGCAAACCTGAGATATCTCAGTGTTTATCGCTTCTCTTCAGACTCTGAAGGCACAGCTACTTCATGACTGGTTACACTCAGGAAATAAATGTTCATTGGATAAACATAAGAAGGTGGCATGAAGCAATGGTAGCACTCTCCTGAAGTAGCTTTGCCTGTGAGAATTTTTCAGGCTTCCTCTGAACCTTCCTTCGGAACCTTTATCTCTTGTTCCATGACTCTGGTTTCTAGCCCATAGCCTGGCTTTGGTTTCAGTTTTGTCCTTGATTGTAGCCTTGTGGTCCTTAACTCTGCATCCTGAATCCAGAAGGTCAGTGCCTATCAACCAACTCCTGGGCTGACCAGGCTCCCTGGGGCATCTTGCAGGCGTGCGCCCCTGCTCCCCTCAATGTGGTCCAGTCTGCTTTGTCAAGGCCACCAGCAGTAGTGCCTTCCCACTTGGGCAGGGGATTCTCAGCTTTATCAAGATAGCAGTCTTATTGGTGGGGAGAAAGAACTCAAGAAATGCTAATTTCACCTCTTCTTTCTCAATTCCTCAACACTTCCCAATCAGCCCATCCACCTAGCACAAGGGGAGCCTAGAGCAACTCTAGATGAGATACCCCAGTGGTAACACTGAGGCTGTCATGCAGTGGCAATGGAATTAGGTCTTGGTGGCCAGGAGTGGTGTCTCATGTGAAAGTTGCTGATTATCAGTGAACCCAGTCTCTGTGCAGTGAACCGACCCATAAAAGAGTGCTTTGAATTTAGTCGGGGATACACATGGAAAAGCAAGTCTGTTGAGCTCCTCTGATGTGTGTGATGTTGCTCTAGATTCTGGGCAGGTCACCAAAGGTCTTGGATTCTTAAAATGGAAGGTCTCAGAGTTCAACTTCCTCAAAGTCACACTCGCAGCTCGTTGCAGTCTGACCCCTTTACAACCTTCTTCAGTAACTGCCCTCCTTACCCCACCAGCTCTCACGGGCCACTGTTTTTCAGGTGCAGGTGGCAGGAGTGCTCTCTGGTCTCAGGAATTTTGTTCAAGCTTTTTCTGCTGTAGGGAGTAAGGGTCCTTCTGCCCTGCCACAGTTCTTTCCCACCCCCAAAGCTCACAAAGCCATTAGTCTTCCAAGGCCTTGCTCAAACCAGATTTTCTTCAAGACATCTCCTTAGGTACCCACCTAGTGCCTCAGAAGGAATCTCATCTCCCACTTCTCACCCCCAAATACCCATGATGGACACAGACTCTGAAGTTTCCTAGAAATGTCTTGCTAACAATCTCCCATCATGACAGTAAATAGCCTCATTCTTTTCAGACCTTGTATCGCAATTGGGAAGGTATGGCCTTAACCAAGGGCCTTTGTGCATGCCAATAGCACAAGGGTTCTTAACCCTTTGTGTGCCATGGGCCAGTGAAGCCTATGGAACCTACTCAGAATAATGTTTCTATATGCAAAAAATATAAGACATAGAGTTACAAAAGGAAACCAATTACACTGAAACACAGCTTTCAAAATACAAAAGTGACAAATAGGTGATATATAATAAATGTGTTTCTTTATGAATGTATTAATTAACAATAGCCTGCACATGACTGACATTTCTAAGTAGTGATGAGTGTAAATGATTTTTTTTTTTTTTTTTTTAAACCGGGAGGTCCCAGGGATTGAACCCAGGTCCCTCCATATGGGAGATAGATGCCCAATCATTTGAGCCACATCCGCCCCCTAAATGATATTTTGAGATATCTGAAACAATAGGTAAAGTGACGCAAAATCTCTGTGATTTCTATCAGTGACAAAGTTGTAAGTACTGCTAATTCTATTGTGGTTTGCATTTGTTGCCTGTTCTTATAGTTGAAGAAAATGCTAAATTTTGGTTAGAGTTTAGTGGGGAAAAAGATGTAGTTTTTTTCCTTAATCACCTTGTGCCAGATTAAGAGTCCCTGCACTAGAGGTCTGTCCCCCTCTCAGTCCCCTGAGGTACCATGAGATCATGTCTTTCTTATCTTGGTACACATGTGTCATCAAGCATGGGAGATCCTCCATCATTGTTTGTGGAATTAAACTGAAAAGGATGGAGAGTATCCCCGTTCTCCTAGGTAAGGAAACTATGTTAAGCCAAGGCCTTGTCAGCTTTTTGTTCCCCAACTCCATGTCCTGCGGAGGATTTTCCCAGTGGCTCTCCCCTTTGCAGGTAGGGATCTGGAGGAGTTCTCCACTTTGGGGCCTCAGCTACATCAGAGGAATTCTCAGGAGAAAGGATGGCAGCAGGTTGGGCTGGTAAAGCAGAGCATGATACAAAAATGCAGCAAAGGGAAATGACATCACTCATGCTGTCAGCACTGAGGACGGGGAACTAAAAATGTACACTTCAGATAGTCAGTCGCTCTGCTCATCCTTACCTCGCCCTTCTCCTGGGAAGGTAGCCGGGGCTGCAGAGCTCCCAGCACTGCCGGCCTGGGAGTGGGAAAGGCCTCTTCCTGCTCACCCAGTGAGCTGTGCTTCTTCCTCCAGCAGAGCACTAAGGCCTGTGTGCTTTTTTGCAAAGTGACGCAACTGGGCTGGAAGCCCAGATGTTAGCAACTGTGACGTTGGAGACAGGGAAAACCCTGAGCTGCAAACTCAGGACTTGCCATGGGAAAAAAGGAGGGGCTGGGTTTTCTTCTCTGTTTCTAGAAATTATTTCCTGACCCCAGGTAGCTTGGTTAGGAAGCTAAGTTTGTTTCATAAGATGGGATTCTTCTCCCCCACCCCCCACCTTATCTTTACAATTACCATGGCACTGATTAAATGCTGGCCCCCAGTTTTGAAACCCTACTGTTTAAAGTTGGCTTTGATGTGCTCATGAAATGTACCCTCAGCTTCTCCACTCCAGCCTCATCCCCATCCATACCCTATACTCGCCACATAGTCACCAAAAGGAAGTGGTTTAGCAACCCTTTTTTGAGCACTAACAATATGTCGGGCACTGTGCTGCCTTTGGAGATCCCATGGTTAGTGCACAGCTCTTACTTACAGCATCTTTCCCCTCCTCTGAAAGAACCTCGGATGGCTCCCTATTGCCCCAGGGGCCAATATCAAGGTACAGAATCAAGAAGATTGAGCTGAAAGGGATTTAAGATTGTTTAATTTATTCTTCCATAATTTATAAATAAGGAAACTGAGGCCCAGAGAAGGGAAGTGATTTCCCCAAGATCCTGCAATGAAGTATTAAGGCTAGAGGTATACTTTAGGTTTTGAGACTTCCCAATCCAAAGTCATAATCCTTGGTGTAATATTTTTGGTCCTTGATGATATAGCCACATTTCCAACTTGACCTGCCATTGCTCAATTACACAAAACCCATCTCCTACTAAACTAGTGCATTTGCCAGTGTTCAAGCACATCGTAGGCTCTGTTGCCCTAGTTCACATACTAACATTTGATATATGCCAGGCATTTACTTAGAATGTTGTATGCACTGACATCATGATAGTAATTATTAGGTTGAATCATATGACAGTGCCAACATTAGAACAGTTTTGGCCCACACAGATGGAAATTGTTGATACTAATGAAACTATTATCCTTGATTCCTCCTCTTCCTAACCTATACATTTAATCAGTCTCCAAGTGTTTTTTTTTAATTCTTAATCTCTCTTAATTCTATCTACTTTTTTCTATCCCTATTTCTACTAGTTCAGACCACAATTCAATCTCTCTCCTGAACTAAGAAAACAACTAGTTTCCCTGACTCCAATCTTAACTGCTTTGAGTAGATTTTCTAATGTAATCTATATAATCATGTTGGTCCTTGTGGAAATCCTTCATAACTCCTTGCTTTTGGATAAAATACGAACTCAGATATGACCAATATTACTTTGATCTCAAACCAGCTTATATCTTTCTACTCTCAACTCCCCTCCTCCTGCCCCACTCTAATTTTAGGCTGTTTTGAAATTACTGATTGATTTATCTGTCTCCCTTTTTAGATTCATTAATATCTGAGACTCTGACTTTAGGAAACAGCACAAAGAAGAAACAATTGCAAATCAATATGTTCATTCCACCATTATCCAGTATTAACTGAGGACCTACCAGGAACAAACCATTGGATACTGGAGCCACAAAATGCACAAGATGCTCTCAGGCTAGTGAGAGGTACAGATAAGTAACAAAAATTTACAATTGACAGGGATAAGTGCAAAAGAGGTAGATGCAAGGTGAAGGGAAGCCCAAAGGTGGGAAGGACCTTGGAAAATGGGGGTGCGGATGGAGGTTAGGGTGAGGCAGGGAAAGTTCTGTAGAGGTGACTTGAGGTGGTGCCTTTACAGAGTGTAATATGGGTTCTACTGAGTGTATTTTAAAAGAATAAAGTATTTGGGTAAAGGAGAAGGGGAAACTTGATTTTTAAACTAAAATTGGATTGCTGGTGAGTAACTAAGTTTAAATAATCTTTGCAGGTAGGTTAAAAAAAAGCAATTGTATTCTTCCTGGTGAATGGACTGGCATGGGTATAGCCAACATAAGCCTAGATTTTCTGAAAGTCTTGATTTCGAGTATTCTTTTCAGACCACATTCGCCAATTTTACTTTAATCACACTCACAGATGACTACACAACATTTGCTTAGTACCAGTGATGGAAAAAACAACATGAGCTTAATTAGTTCAAGAGTAGTTTAGATTAAATGTTTACTTGTATTTTCAACATGTGTTGAACATTACAATGAAAAGTCATGGTCTTCATTTTCAGGGAACTTTAGGAAGATATGGAAAGATATTAAAGAAGAATGTTTTGATCCAAAAGGTATTCAAGAACTAAGAATCATAGTGACATTGAACATCAGAACTGGAAAGGACTTTATACATTATCTACTCTATTGCTTTCATTTTTAGAAATTTGAAAACTAAATGTCAGGAGGATTAAATAATATTCCAAAGTCATCCATAAACTGTAGAACTCAAATATAGGACTTCAGAGTTTTTAGATATGGGGGAGGAAAAGGAATATATTGTACTCTCTAGCATCTTGATAGTTTTCAAAGGGTCATCTGTAATTCATCTCAGGTGCTTTGAATTTAATCTTGCCTGAAATTGTGACCCTACAGGTTGAACTAATCCCTGTCCAAGAAAATCTTCCAGGGCATTAGGAAGAAAAAGCTATGACCTGTGAAACAGAGGACAACCATAGACATTCTCATGTGCCATAGATATATTTTGCTATAACAGATCAGAGAAGGGAGGGATTGGTGTGGTCCAGACTAGTTAAGGAAGAGCAAAGATTTGGGTCCACTCTTGAGCGAGGGATGGAGAGAAAGAAGGGTGGTCACTGGGCAGACTGCATTCCATTTGGTGGAAATAGCAACGCAAAGGAGAGATAGCAGGAAGGGAGCCCTCAGTACCTGGGGTTGATAAGAAACCTGGTTAGGAGAGCAGGACTTGCAGGAAAGGGCAGAAGTACCTCCCAGGATTCTCTTCTAGTCCTGCAATTCAGTGATCTCATCTGCCCTAACTATTATTTTACCAAGGAAGAAGGTGGAGCCAGTAGGAGGCATATCCTTTATGCACAGTTACAACCAATTATCCCCTTGGCAAGTGCTCCTTGGGGGAGGAAGGTGTTGGGTAATCCAGCCTGCAATCAAACTGCCTTAAGATATGAGGAGGTGCGATGCCACCGGAGAAATTCCAAGGGAGTTCCAGTCCTCACCTGCTGGGACTGACTTCCTTCATCTTACACGCATATATATAACTAATTGGAAGCCTCTCCGCTTGAGACAGACTCCTCGGAGACCAGAAGCAGCAGCATCTCCTGAGCTCAGGTAAGAGACCTTTCTCTCTCCATACACGGCACATTCTGGAGATCCGCCCAGTCCTCCCAATTGATTCACTCAGGTGTGTTCCGGCTATGCCCAGAGGAGCCCTTTCCATTAGGACGAAACTTGTTAGAGAACAAGGAATTGTCACGGTTTTCTTTGTGCTCCAGTACCTAGGACAATATTCAGAACAATGGATGTTCTACAAATGCTGATTGAATGGTTGAATTTAACATATGTCTACTATACAGCCATGGTATTTGGGCCAGCTAACATCAAGCTCTATTTAAAATTCATTGAGCACTCACTATGTACTGGGTGTATAAAGCATACATCACTTTATTTATATGTCAAAATAAGTTTCTGCGGTAAGTTTAATTATCAGGATGTTAGGGCTAAGGGAGCAAAACTCAGAGAGATGAGTTGACTTGTCCAAGTCAATTTGAACACTCAAGATGTAGGGTGACCACCTTCTCTCCGTTTGCCTGGAAGTGTTCCAATTTTAAAACTGATAAAATCCCATGTCATAGGACCTTTCTCAGCCCGAAGCCAACTAGGACGGTCTGTGACCTACATGGATGGGAGCTAGTAGAGCAGGGATTTGAACCCATTTCTCTTGTCTCCAAACCCAGAGTTCTCTCTGATACTTTTGGGTGTGATTAGTTTATTCCCCTGTCCTACCATTTGGTGATATCTTAGCTGGACATGTATGTAAAACATGTCTAGCACATTGCCTGGCATATAGGAAGAATTCAGTAAGTGGCATGATTATCAGTGCTGTATTGGATATTGGAGCCTGAGACAAAAAGGAAAGATGTGTGCCCCTATATGCATGCTTTTATATATTTTATCCATACTATTTTTTCCCAAAACATTAAATAGTTGAAAAAATATTGAAAAATTGCAAAGTAAGTATATGAAAACTCACTTTATTTAAGTTTAAAATTTTTATTTATTTCCCAGCTGAAATTTATTATGATTTTATTTTCCTGGCTTTAAGGGAAGCAAACTCATCAATAATATTTTCATAATTTATTTCTGGGAAAAAATTAACCATTAAAATACATAAAAACATGTTATATAGGGATACACATTTTCCCTTTTGCAAATGTTTGTATGTATTGTGAGAATTTTGATTTTTCCCTTTCATCTCAAGTTCCAATATCGCTCGTGATGGCACTGTCATATTTTGTCTTTAGAGTTTTGTTATTTTGTTCATCGTGGATCTTTTCATTAATTTTTATATGGCATTGAAATATCATTTATCTTGGTTACTGAGTTTTTTGGTACCCCTTGAATTTTAAGCCTCACTCATCTCACCCTAATCCCGGCCAATTATCATTTTATGTTAAAATTCAACAGTTTAAGCTGCTCTCTTACTGAGCAGGCTTTCCCCAAGAAGAAATGAGTTCCCTCACTGCCTTTCTTCTCTTTCTTTGGGGGATCATTCACGGTGCCTCCAGCTTGAGTGGATGCCACCCTGGAATGCCTGAATCCAGCTGCCCTTCAGAGGGCGCTGTGGAGTCCCAGATGCCTGGGGAGGAAGGAAGTGTTACCTGGGATCAGGCTGATCGCCCATCAGGCCTTGCCTTTTCCTGGCTGTAAGATGGTTATGACATCATTGAGTTTTTGTTTGCCTTCGAGACTGAAATGAATGCATTATCCCCAAATAAGCTAACTGATATCAGACAAATGTCAAATAGAGCTAAGCTCCCTGCCCTGGGGGTGGCCATAAAGGCAGACAATTCTCCCCAAGTGGTTTTGGTGGTCCAACCACAGATTCTGTTCTTCCCAAGTTTCCTGTAGGGGAGCTGATGTGGCTCAGTGGTTAAGTGCTGGCTTCCCACAAATGAGGTCCCGGTTTCAATCCTGGGCCCCTGTACCTCAAAAAAAAAAAAGCTTCCTGTGGCTCACAGGGGGCCAGAAGGAGAAGGGTAAGCAGCATTGGTGTTCTGGAAGGGAAAGCTCTATGTGTCAATGCCCTAAAACAAGTTTTGACATTTCCCCTGAGATGTCATCCTCTATTTACTGCTGCTCCAGGCCTTGCCTGCTGGGCAATGATGGTGGGCCAGGATGGGGCAGCGTAAAGGAGGCAGGACCTCGTGGTACTAGCTCCTGCTCAGGCCCTGAGCAAGCACCTGAAGGCTTCTCTTCACAGGAGACACATGGTTTTGTCCCAGTAAGTTTGCCTTGTAAGGGCAAGCATGAAGGGGGTCACATCATTTGGACCCAGGCTAAGTTTCAGACAGTGGACACCTGGGAGAGCTATGTCCCTGGTACGCAATTGGCTTCTTAAGGCATGAGAGGGGGAAATCGGTAAGTAATGCTCTTTCCTTCAATCCCAGCCCCAGTGGTCTCCAGATTCCAGGCACAAGATGAAAGTCTCTGGTCTTCCCCTCTGCCTTCTCTCTGCTGTGTTTTATCTCTTCTGGACACCTTCTGCTGGCCTGAAGACACTCCATTTGGGAAGCTGTGTGATCACCACCAACCTTCAGGAGATACGAAATGGATTTTCTGAGATACAGGATAGCCTGGTATGGCAGGGAGGCACCCACTTTACTTTACAGCATCCTCTCTTATTCCCTACTTGTCTGTCTCTCTTCCCTTGGAAGCCACCAAAAGAGGCAGGCTGGGGACTTGTTATCAGAAGGATGCATTCCCTAGAAATATCTGTAATTCATAATTTAAAAGTATTTCGGGAAAAGGACACCTCCTACTTGGCCTTGCAGGGAGGGGATGAGAGGACCATGTACTTGATGTCTACAACCATAGCAAAAGTCACTGACGCATCCTTTTTTGCCTTACTTCTTCTGTTTAGCAAGCCAAAGATGAAAACATTGACATCAGAATCTTGAGGAAGACTGAATCTTTGCAAGACGTGAAGGTGTGCATTTTGCCCAAAGGAGCTCTGGGTGGGAGCATGAGGCAGGGACACCTCTACCCCCTTGGGTCTTGTCCCTGCCCTCCATCACCTGAGACATGCTTGTCCTCTTTGTAGCCTGCATATCAGTGCTGCTTCCTCCGCCATTTACTGAGACTCTACCTGGACAGAGTATTCAAAAACTACCAGACCTCTGACCACCATACCCTCCGGAAGATCAGCAGTCTTGCTAACTCCTTTCTTACCATTAAGAAGGAACTCCGACTCTGTGTGAGTAAGCGTTTTGGGTAATGGGATGCATCGCAGCATATAGCTTCAATGGCATAGGAACCATGTCCTCTTTGTACTCCCATTTAATGGGTGGAAAAACTGAGTCCAAAAGTTCTAATAATCTGTCTCGAGTCTGGGGACTAGTCAGTTTTATTGACTTTTGGGTATATGTCCTATGCAAAAAGGACTTTTAAAGTCTAAAGAACTATAAAATGCTGACTCTTTTGTATTACTGATAATTATTTATTACCTATGAAATTATACTTTTTCTGTATGTGAAGTATCCCACTGTGTACTAGTGCATCCTGTGTCCAGAGCGGGCAAAAAGAAAGCCATTGGACTCATAGTATCTGAACGGGGCCTAGAAATCCAATTCTCTCTTTCTATGCGGGCTCAGAAAAGCTCTGGGAGGGAGCTCCTGGATTACAGCTGGGGACAGGGCTGGGGAGGCCAGATGGGGTTGACCCCAATCACCTTCAGCACCACTTGTTTCTGATAAGAAGCAATGTGCTCCATATTAGAGCCTAAAAAGTGGGCTTCCTCTTCAAGCCAATGATTAGTTTAATGATCCCAGATGATGAGGTCTGACAGGACTTTTCTACAGGAAAGGAGTATTTATAGGGGTGCAGGTGAAAGAGTAGAATTCCCACCTATTTCATATCAATGGCAAGGGCAGAAAATCAGAACCTTTAATAAAATCTACCATTCTTGGTGTCCTTTTCAGCATACCCACATGACATGCCACTGTGAGGAAGATGCAATGGGGAAATTCAGCCAGATTCTGAGTCACTTCGAAGAGGTATATGCACTTTTGGCATTGGTTGGAATGGGTGTGTTTGGAACTGAGAGCATACATGGGTTGGATATTCATGCTGGTAGAAATCCTGTAGCCCTCAGGTTAATACCCCTCTGAGGTCATGTGGACCATCCTCTGCTTCTAACCCAAGAGACACCCATCCAGGCTCTGGAAGGGGGCTTGCTCCAGATTATGCCCTGGGAATTGAAAGTGAATGGCTGTCCTTCCATCAAGTCACTCCAGAGACATCTGAATCTTCAGTTGTACAAACTAGAGACAACAGTTCTCCAAGGTTCACACACTTCCACATGCCCTCAGAGACACTCATGAATGCACACATGCCCAAGCCATGCTGTTTCTCACCTCAGTGCCTTTGCACATCTGTCAGGAAGGCCTGGAGCCCGCTTTGCTGACTAACTGCTACCCATCCTTCAAGACTCAGCCTAGGCATCACCTCCAGGAAGGTGCTGGCTGCCGCCCTCAGAGGTGGGTGCCTTCCTGTTGTCCTGTGGGGGCTCCGTCACTCATTTCCATACTCCATTTTAATTGCCTGCCTCGGCCTGCCTCTCTCCTTCCACTGTGAGTCCCTGGTGGGTGCTGCCATTCAACCCAGAATCCCCAGCCACCAGCCCAGTGATTGGTATAAAAATATTTCTTCAGCTGAAGTCTGCACAGTAGGCACCTTCTATATACAGACACACTTTTTGTTTTAAAGATACAACCTAATTATTTTGATCTCCGTGATTCAAGTGGCTTGAGCTATAGACCCAATTCTGCTACCCCCAGGGCCTCAGTTTCCCTATGTAAGTTCACAATGGTAGACTCAAGGACCCTCCTTCCTCCTGTGAAATCTTGGCTTCTATAACTTCTTTCAACCTCTTCAGCATGTCATGGTCCAGAAGACATCACTTACAAGCCCCATCAGACCTACAGATGAGAGAAGAGGATTAATTCCAAAGTAAATGTCACATATTATGAGTTGCTAAGCACATAACTGTGTCTGTTTCAGCTTGAGCCTCCGGCAGCAGTGGTGAAGGCCTTGAGTGAACTAGACATTCTCCTGCGATGGATGGAGGAGACAGCATTGGAGGAAAGTGATGGCACTGCTGAGAGGATTCCTGGCTAAGAGTCCCCCTCCTCGGTTCTAGCTGGGGCATGATAGAAAACCATCGTCACTCTGCCGTAGAATTTAGTGCTGGTCACCGTGGATATTATTTCCTTATTATTTAGTTCCTTCTTGTGATTGTTTTCATGTGCGCACAATCTTAATTTAGACTGTGATTTTTGTAACATTTTTGTAATATTTTTTCTACTGTTGAGTATCTTTATTAGTTCAATCTATTTATTTATTTTGCTATTTAACTTATTTATTTTTGTACTTGAATAATGCAGCTTTAAAAAAAAAAATCATGGGTTATACTTATAACCTGACTAGAAGTGGTGATGTATTTTGTGTGTATGTGTGTGTGTGATGTATTTTTAGATGGTAAACAAACCCTCTAAATTCCAGAAGGGTGTCTAGGAGGATTATTCATTTTTATTTATTAAATGCCAATGCTCTGTGAAATATTTGAAATTGAACCAATAGGTACTTTGCATGGGACATAGGAAAAGAAGCTTTCATGTGAAACTACAGACTTGTCTTACAATTACCTAACCACCCCACCCCATGCTTGTATATCTTCTAGCTATATGGCCAAACATATGACCCTACATGGCCAAATATGTTTTTACAAATAAAGCTTTCCTTGAATAATATCTGCTTGGAGTTTGAAAATGCTTCAGGAGCAGAAGCCTTGGTGGGGATGAGCTTGAAGCTCTTTCCACGAGGTCCCTTTTACTCCTCTGGGGAAGAAAGTTGCAAGTGGGAACCTGGGCATTCTCTCTCCTGCTGAATTCATTCCCAGCTCTATCTCTGAAGTCACCTACCTCCCTGAGCCCATGACAGTGAAAGGACTGTGATGAAATGAGGACCTTCAGTCATCCCTGCTTTCACCTCATTGGCTTCAGTCACTGTCCTCTCTGTACCCCTGTTTTCTTTCTCATACCAGGTTCCCATACTCCTGTGTGAGGGGCTTGATTGCATCACAGATTAAAATGGGTACGAGGCTCTGTTATAAGAGTTAAGAACACCCAGGTGCAAAGTGACCTTCCAGAGTCTTGCCCAGGGAAGAATATGAGCCATCTAGAGGTCTGCTGTTTTGGAATCTGTCCAGCCCTAGAGTTTAGGTTGTTTCTGGATCAAGTCCTTGTCAGTCTGGATCAAATCCTTGTCTTTCTGACTAACCGTTAAAGCAGTATTCTCTTTCTAGGTCCCTATCAGATTGAGCTTCCCTGGGCTCTGAGGAGCCAGAGCTTTTGACTGGGCTGGTTTCTTTCGTCCTCTACCTCAGTGTGAACTGTACCCTCAGCTTAGTACTGCATTTTGCAAGTTCACGAGCAACAGACTGATGCTGATTCCCAACTCCTACAGATAGCTCTCCTTATTGCCTCTAGTTTCTACTCTCTGGCCTCAGCCTGGGTGCTGATATAGTTTAAATGACATTATTTTTTTTCTTTTCCTGATTATATAAGTAAGGACCACCTAATAGAGAAAACTTGGAAAATACAGAAAAATACAAAGAAGAAAATAAAAATTATCCATAATCCCACCACCCGTAGATAACCATTTTTAAATATTTAGGTGTATTTTTTTCCAGATCTTTTGTCTTAGGCTCAAATCAAGACTCAATCCTTATTACCTGAGTGGTTTGGGGCATAAAGTTAACCATTTTTGGGATTTAGTTTCTTCCTCTGTAAAACTGAGTGATTATATCTACCTTTCAGGATAATGGAAGGGATGGCCATTTATGCCCCTTTGAAAATAAGGCAATTCTCTTTTGTATTCCCCTTTATCACCCATTTCTACCAGATTTCACCCCTATATCATTCATCTTCTATCAAATTTTCCAGTTGCATATCTCCTGGTACTGGTTCTGACCAACAACTTGGCTCCAGCTCTCAAGGAATAGAGTCAAACAGCCAACCTCACTGAACTCAGGGCTAAAATTAGAACCTCCACTTCCAGGGGTCTTCAGATGGTACGGAAGAGGCTGATTTTACCTGCCAAGGGCACAAGCCTTCCAGATGGGTATGGCTGAAGCTGACCCACACAACTGAGGAGGAAGCTCTTCCAGTTGTTTCCTGGAAAGCATTTTTGGACTCTTCTGAAAGTTTGGACTAGAGGAAGCCTTGGGACCTCCATGTCATGTGTTTCCATGAAACTGTTACTATGTCTACCTGCCTATTCCTCTCCCTTCCAGAGCCTATTTCCTCCTTGAAGTCATTTACTTGTGTCTTCTTCACATGACAAACTATAGTATGAATACTAGGGAATTCAGCAGGGGAGAGGTCAAACCAGGTTGGAAATTCAGAGAAAACTTCATAAAGAAGAGTTTACTGTTGTCACTTCCAATGACAATAATTAAAATAATTGTTGTCATTTATTAAGTTGTCGCCATGTGCTAAGCATTGTCCTAGGCACTACACATACATTACATTTTTTAATCTTCAAAACAACTCTGTGCGGTAGGTAGATTTATTACTAATATACAAGCGGTATTTTGCTCAGAGAGAACAAGTAATCAGTCCAAGGTTTTATAGCTAATAGAGGGCAGAACTAAGATTTGAATGTGGGCAAGCCCTACATAATTTCCTGCTCTATACAATAATGGCATCTTGTCTTTAGAAACACAGGAGTAGGAAAAAAAGAGCTTTGGCTTCATAGAATTCTGAGTGAAAATACTGACTCTCTCGCTTATTATCCTTACTTCCTTAGCCAAGTGACATAATCATCCTCGGTTTCTTCGTCTGTAAAGTGGGGATCATGCAACTAACCACACTGGGTTGGTTGAGAACTGAATTAGATTATAATAGTTAATGTGTACATGCGCTTACTATGTGTCAGGAACATATGTGTGTTGCAGGTTTCTGCTCCTTTAATTCTCAGAACAGCATGATTAGATAGGTTGCCATTATCATTCGCCTTAGATGGGAAACTGAAGATCAGAAAGGTAAAGTATTTTGCTCAAGTTCATGCAGCTAAAAATGGTGGAGGTAAAATTTGAATGCAGGTAAGAAGATTGGACAACGATGTTCTCAATCACCTTACTTCGCTGGCTAAATGGAATGCCCAGCACATAGAACGCACTCAGTAAACAGAGACTGAGGTTAGAGCAGTGATTCTGCCTGGGGAGGAAAATGACTAGCCTTCCTGTCAGGCTGTAGCACTAGCCATTCATTTCCTGGTGCAACTTAACTTCATGACATCTGTGTTTAACTTCTGTTTTTACATGGGGCTAAACCTTGTATCTCCAACAAACAGAGATGGCAAGATAAAAACATCTCAAGTTGACCTATCAGGTCTGGGTGCTATCAGCTGCTACCCCTCAGATAAGTCACTTCTCCTTTCGGAGCTTCAGTTTTGGGATCTGTAAAATGAAAGTGTTAGAACAGATGATTCTGGATTCTAGAAACTGGATGTGCTATCACTGTCTCTGGGGACTGGATGTAGCTGCTGCTGCTTTCCATTGACAGAAAGGAACCTGCATGGTCCCTACACCACCAGCTTTGGCTTCAGTGTATGAGGGGAAGACATCTGATCAGGCAGGGCTAGGTGATGCCTCCTGCCCTGGAAGCCAGGGAGGCTGGGCAGGGCTTCTCTCTGAGGGGAGGCAGGATCCTTCTCAGGACAAGAGGCATCTCCCAATCATAGCAATGGGGTCCAGGTATTGGGTGACCAAAAAGAATAAAAAAAATTCTGTTCTACTCCTCATTTCCACCATGGCTTATGGATGTCCAAATTTCCTATTTTCAAGGACTCAGGCCTCCTCTAACATAATCCCGTGTAACTTTGTCTGCCAGTCCCCTGCCTGAACACTATTTCCTGCTGTGCTCTTTTGCAGCTTTTTAGCCTGCTTCACTCCATCCCACTACCTCTCAGCACAGTTTAACATAACATTATTGATAAGGACTGAATTCTAAAGCAAGAGAAAGAATGTGGTTAAAGGGAAATTAACTAAATGAAATTACTTTTTATTTGTAAGTGGCCCTCAACTAATTCTATAAGTCAAGAGTGTTGGGTCTTTGCTTGAGAACAGATAACCCACCCTCCTCTTCAGAAGGGGTCCTTGCCCACGGAGGCAGCACAACAAATGGTGAAAGAATGAATACAGACACTTCCCTAGTTCACTGGATGATTGGGAAGAGAAAAGGTGACCCTCTCCAGTTCAGCCAGACTGCCATGAAGACAATGAGTCAATATCTTAACGGGAATTGGGTAGGACTCAGAAGCCTGGAGGCAGGAAACTGTGGATTATAAAATTGCTAACACCTTTCAGAATGCATTCTTAGTCTCGGAATGTTAGAACTGGGAGGGAACCTACAGATGATCTTATTGAATGTAGAGATCATTTTTCGAGGGAAACTGAAGTACAGAGAAAGTGACTTGCCAAAGGTTACACAGTGAGTTATGGCAGAGCTGTCATAAAAACTGAGATCTCTGTACTTCCAGAGCCAGTAAGCCTCAATTCTGTTCAGAAAGAAATTAAAGCCATCAAGATTAGAAGTAGAGAAATAAAACCATCTTTATTCATGAATGACATGCTTAACTAGGTAGAAATAGCTGATGGAATCTACAAAAAAGCTGCTTGAACTAATGAGAAAGTTGAGCAAGGTTGCAGAATACAAGATCAATATACAAAAATCAGTGGTATTTCTATATACTGGTAATGAATAATCAGACTTTGAAATAAAACATGCTATTTACAATAGCATCAAAAATTTGAAATACTTAGGGATAAATCTGGCAAAAGATGTGAAAGATCTCTACACTGAAAACTGCAACTTATTCATATATACCTGTATGCCATTTTCCTAGGTTGGAAGACTCAATATCATTAAGTTGTCAGTTTTTCCCAAATTGATTTAAAAATTTTGTGTAATCACTTAAAAATTCCAGCAGACTTTTTTGGGGGATGGAAGTTGACAAACCTGTTTAAAAATTAATATGGAAATGCAAAGGACTTAGAAAAGCCAAAAAGACTTTGAAAAAGAAAAGCAAAATTGGAGGGTTAATGCTATCTAATTTCAAGACATGTGAAGCTATGGCAATCAAGATAGTGTGGAGCTGTATCAGTGGAACAGTATAGAGAGCCCAGGAAAGATGCACATACATACATAAACAACTGATTTTTCACAAAAGTACAAAGGCAATTCAGTGGGAGACAGAATAGTTTTTTCAACAAATGCCATAACAATTGTATGTCCACATGGCAAAAAAATTTAACTTAGATCCATATCTCACTCCATATATAAAAATAAACTCAAATGGATCATAAATCTAAATGTATGAACTAAAGCTATAAAATTTCGATTAATCAAAGATTTCTTAGATATGACACCAAGAAGGGAAAAAAAAACATATGTCCATACAAACACCTTGTACTTGAAGGTTCCTAACAGCTTTATTTGTAATAGTAAAAAATTTGAAACAACCTAAATGTCCATTAACAGGTGAATGGAGAAACAAATTTTGGTGGATATGTTCATTGTCTTGATTGTGGTGATGGTTTTATGAGTGTATATGTATGTCAAAACTTATCAAACCGTACATTTTTAATTATTGCATGTCAATTATGTTTCAGTAAAGTTGTTAAAAATTAATTCAATTCAAGGCAAGTTCTTTTTGTAGGCACTGGGGAGGTTACAAGCATATAAAGAAAATGAGGGAAGTAGGGCAAGTCATTGTCTAGCAATATAAGACCCAAAGTGATTAGTGCCAGTCAAGAGGATAAAGTTTGGGAGAAATCATAGGAAGGAGATACATCCATGTGGAGAGATGAGGGAAAGCTTTCTAAGGGAGGGGATTAGACCTTGAAGGCTAAGCAAGGATGTCAGCGAGTAGCATGAGGAGATAAGGGACCTTGAAGTTCCTAACTGTACAGCCCCTACCTCAGGGAAGTAGCTCAATCAAGTGCTATTATCAGTATTTTCTGTCACGTATGTAGTATATAGCAGTTCAAGAAACTTTTACTTAAATTATTCTATCACTTATTTATGTCCCATCTCATATCAAAATGATGTAGAATGGCTTCTAAAGATACATACAATACCACAAGATTTACAGAAATTAGATGACAACACTGGGAACACAGTATGATGAAGTTCGGTTAAGGTTGTCCATAAAGAAAGTATCATTAGGGTTCTGTATCAGAAATTGCTAGAAGTGTCCAAATTTGGCTGTGAGCTTTCTAGAGGCTGGAACAAATAGAGAAACATGACCTTTACAAAATTCACTAAAGTTTATCTGGGTTATTTCATGCAGTCCTCACAGACCCTGCACTGTAGGTGTGACTCTACTTCCAATAGTAGAATTCAGTGATTTATTTGGTGCTCTTGAGAAGCTGGTGAACATGTGCAAGTAGCTTCCTTTTGGTTTGTCCTGTATGAAGGTGGGAACAGCTGCTGACTTTTCAATGAATCATTCACTGAGAAGAATTAGGGGAGCTGCAAAAAAAAATAAAAATAAAAAATAAAATAAAATAAAAAAAATTGTCATTGTTGTTGAAGATATGGAGAGATAACAAGGCAGGAACAATTACTGTACAAAGGTCTCAGAGATTAAAATCCAGAGAAGTATGCCCAGAATTCTAAATCCAAAAACGTTACTGAAAAGTTGGGAGACAGAAATTGTGCAGAACTTCCCACAAATTTATATGATTGTAAATGGGCAACAAAATGGGTGTTGAGGGTCTGCCAAAGAGGAAGCCTGGTGACCTTCACGCCAAGTTCATGATTGGGGTGTCAAAATGCTACTTGCTAGGAGTGATGGTCACCCATAAATAGAATGGCCGTCAGGGACTGAAAACCAGATTTGAATGGTTTCTGCCTATGATTGGATTAAGGTAATCTAGGATTGTTATCTCTCCCCCCCCCTTTTTTTTTTTTACCAGGAGGTCCTGGGGATCGAACTGGAGACCTCCCATTAGGTAGACAGATGCCCAACCACTTGAGCCACATCCAATTCCCTGTTAGTGCTTTTCAGAATATAAATCCTGCTTGGAAGAAGATAATATTATTCTAAGATTGAAATTATTTTTATAATTTTTCAAATTCAATGTCTGGAACTCAGTGAAAATTAACTAGCCTCTGAGGAGACAAAATAAACTCATAAAAATAAATGAAAAAAAAAAGATGATAGATTGTGAGGGCTGAAACAGCACTTCTAGAGATCATGGCTGGGAATTTAAAAAAAGCTGATGAAAGGCATATGGCCACCGATTTAGGAAACACCACAATGCCAAGCAAGATAAATATAAAGAAAACTACATCTAGGCACATCATAGAAAAGCTACTGAAAACTAAAGTAAAAAATATAATCATAGAAGCAATTGGAGAAAAAGTAAAACTACTTTTAAATGAGCAACTAATGAATTTTCTCAACAGAAAAAGCAAAGTCCTGGAGAGAAGAAGATCAAAGAAGATCTTTGAAGTGCTAGGAAAAAACACAACAACAAAAAAACAAAAGCAAAAAAATTGACCAATCTAGAATCCAGAGAAATATTCTTTAAAAATGAGGGTGACTACAGAGATTCAATATAATTGCTTTCAAAATCCTAGATGGCTTTTTTTTTCAAAAATCGACAAATTGATCCTAAATTCATATGGCAATGTAAGGGACCCATAATTGCCAAAATAAACTTGAAAAAAGACAAAATTGAAGAATTCACATTTCCCAGTGTCAAAACAGACATGTCTGGATCATATATGATCTAGACAAATCAATCAAATAGAATTGAGAGTCCAGGCAGGCATATTGGACTAAAGCTGAGACTCCAAAAAATCCAGCCAGTAGAGCTAGGCAACATCCTTCCCTGCAAGTATTTGCTTGTCCCATTGCATCACAGTGGGGCTGATGCACTTTCTGGGAAAAAGGTTGAACTCTTCACCATTCACAGACAATGGGGATGGGCTAGGGCAGTGGAGGCTATAGAAGCCAGATTTCAAGGAATTGATGACACCCCTCCCAAAGCCAAGAATTCACTTTGAGGAAGAAAGACATCTGGCACGATGGCCTGGGCTCAGTCATAGGGGCCAAGGTCACTGATATTGACAGACTCCAGTCCCATGTGTCTCCTGCTACCATAAAGCTGCCCTAAACCAACCACTCTGCAGATAAGTGAGCACCCTGAGGCCAAGAAGGGTCCTGTGGGTAAATCGAGAAAGCTCTTTTACTAAACTCTGTCACGCTCTGGGCCTAAACACCCTATATGGGGTGAATGTGACTTTGCAACAGTTTTTGGCAGAAGCAAATTGGCACTGAGAATCTGGTGAGGAGAGTCCCATCCTCACCAACACCGGGGCAGCAATTGGACCTTTCACTAGCTGGCTTGGCTGGTCTTATCATCACAGAGTTCATGCACATATGAGGAGCAGCGCTTTGAGAATTCTCAAAACATGCATGAGAAGATAGGATCGCAGATCTTTGGGATATTTTAATGCTTATTTTCAGTCACAGACTACTGAAAACTTGACGTTCAGATACTTTTATTATAAATTGTTTTTATTATTATTTTATTGTGGGTAAATAGAATTCATGCCACCAGGATTAAGCCATTAAGTCAACTTTCTTGTGGACTCATCTCTCTCTGGCCTGGGAAGGGGGGGGGTGACTTTTCAAGTCAGGAAATCCTCCTCAGGAAAACACCTTCTCTTCATTTTCATGAGTAATAGATTTTTCTAAGAGGATATTTTTTGGAAGTTGAAGACAGAGCCTGAATGGAGAAAGTCACACCCATTGTTGCCCAAAACAGTTTCTACTTTTCATCATTCCTTTGGCTTTGATGATTTCATGGTCCTGATCATTTAGCTGTGGATACAGTCTGGTGACTAGGAACCAAACAAAGCAAAACTAAAGATTATGGTCTAAGAACTCAAGTCGTTGCCTTTCAAGCATCATCTGTAAGCCTATTTAAGGACTCAGACCTTTTATCTCTGGCTTCTCACATTCTGGGGCAATGTCAGACCTGCCAGACCTCAGCCTGCCTCTCTCTAGCAGTTTTAGAATCCATATAGTAAGTGAGGTAAGTGAGTATGCGGTGTGTGTGTGTGTGTGTGTGTGTGTGTGTGTAGCTTTTGGCTTATCCAAAACTTCTTCTGGCATCTTAGGCTTCTGCCAGAACAGCCCTTCCAGCACCCCTGCCAAGAACACAAGACTTTCTACTGCCGGTAGACTTTTAGTCTTCCACAGGTCATATACCTGGGAGCTGATGTCCCATTATTTGGCTCCAGAGCAAACTGAGCAGCCAATTGTTGGATCTCCAAACTGGTCAGCGCCATGGTGTAACCTGACCTCACCCTGCCAAATGCATTGTTCACATCGTGCTTGAGGAGAAAGCGCCACTTTCCACCAAAGAAGAAATTTGATTATCTCTGTGTGTCTTATAATAAGTTGCCTAAATAGCATATAGAATCACAGTTTTGCTCATAGCAGAGACTAAATCCATTGTCTGAGGGTTGAAAGAGACCTTAAAAGAGTTTAAAGCCCTCTTGCCTCTAACATTCCTTCCGTATTAGTTGGGTTAGGCTAAGTTATGCTGTAGCAGCAGACAACACCTCCCTCTCTCTCAGTGGCTTATCACAATGAAAGTTATTTCTCGCCTATATTACATGTCCAATAAAGGTCAGCCCTTTCCTCATCATGGATGCCCAGGGGCCCAGGCTGAAGGAGATGCCAGCATGCTGCCATCTCAACATGAGCAGGAGACGAGAGAGCACACTGCTCGCTGGCCCTTCAGGGTGTCCACCTGGAATGGCCGATGTCTCTTCCACTTATGCTTCACTGGTCAAAGCACTCACATAGCCAAGTCCACCTTCAAGGGGGCAGAGAAGTGCAATTTTCCTGTGTGTCAAGAAGAGGAAAACTATAAATGTGGTGGAGCAACTGCAACGTCTTCCATAACTTCAAGTGGGTATCCAAATGAGAATACTTTCAGAGACTTAAGTCTTTATTCCTGCAATGAGATCAGCCCAACAAAAGGCAGACGTCAAGTCATTCTAGTATCCCATTCACTAATTGTTTACTTATTCAACAACCTAACTGTGCTGTGCGGAGCAGTATGAGGAAAAGAGAAATTCATAACATCTCCCCGTCTCCACCTCCCAGCATCTTAGTCCGGGAGAGTGGTAGAGAGTAGTTTAGGTACCATAAAAGAACTTCAAATTGCTGTGGTGTTCAGGGGTGGTAGGAATTCCTTGCAACTTTTGGAAATGGTTTCAAGGAGGGGGATTTGAAGAATGTATAAAAAATTTTACGCAAATCTCAATCTCTCTCTCTCAAGCGGTGGGTATTGCCAAGTTCTTTTTATGTCAATTACACAAAATAGGGTAAAGATGAAAATGAAAGTCTGCCTAGCTTGAAATCTTACTCCTTCAAAATAAGTGCCTGGCCCTGGTCCCGCCGGTACTGCTGCTGCTCCCGCCCTTTCATCCTCGGCCACCCAATGAGCGGCCGTGACGATGTGCACAACTACAAAATTGTCCTTATTGGAAAATTCTGGTGTTGGAAAGAGTAATCTCCTGTCTGGAATCACTCAAGAGGAGTTTAGACTGGAAAGAAGGAGTACCACTGGTGTAGGGTTTGCAAGAAGAAGTATCCAGGTTGACGGGAAAATAATAAAGGCACAGATATGGGACACGGCAGGGCAAGAGTGATACCAAGCTCTAACATCAGCTGTAGATGCCTCGTTGGTTTATGACATTGCTAAACATCTCACATATGGAAATGCTGAGCCATGGCTGAAAGAGCTGAGAGATCATGCTCTTAGTAACATCGTCATCAAGCTGGTGGGCAATAGGGGTGATTTACATAATCGCAGAGCAGTCCTTACAGATGAAGCAAGTGCTTTCCCAGTCACTGAGACACCTGCCCTAGACTCTACAAATGTAGAAGCTGTTTTTCAGACAATCCTGACAGAGATCTCCTACATTGTTTGTCAGAAGCAAGTGTCAGCCTGGCGTGAAAAGGACATGGCTCCAAGCAAGGATATGGCTCCTGCTCAAGTTCCAGCAGGCACTGGAAACGAGGCAAAGGTGCAGTGCCGTCAGGACACAGAAGGCGTCTCTCTTCTCCCCTAGAAGGCTGTGGAGAGTCCATTTTCCAGGTCTGAGATTTAAATATAGTTGTAATTCTTGTGGTCACCTTTGTGTTTTATGATTTCCTCATACTTGTGAATTTTTCCATGTCTTCAGTCTTTTGATTTCAGCTTTATAAAATCATCCATTCGTCCCAAATGACTGCAGCTTTCTTTCATGCTACAGCCTTCCCAGCCTTAGTTTAATAAACTGAATGTTTGGGTCCCTTGATTAGAAGTTACTTTTCATCATGGTAGCCCTGTCATCGTAGAACATAGTAGATGCTGATCACTTGATGCTCAGGCCTATTGGTCTTGACCAAATCAAACTAAGGAGACCTTAGAAATCAGCTGCCGTTTTGCCACAGAGTAACTTATAATTAATACACTATTATCTCAGCACAGTAATGTGTTTCCACAAATCTTAAGAATTGCCCTATAAACAGTAAGATTTTGAGAGCCTGAAAAAATTCCATTATTCTGGAAGTCACTTTCTTAAATGCCTTAATAGGTTTATGCAGTTTGGCAAATTAAAAAAAAAAAATTGTAAACATCAAAGTTGAGTAGAGAGAGGAGCACTTTTTTCTGGGCAAGAATTATTGAAATGCTTCTTATTGAAATTAAGAAAGTATTGAAATTATCTTAACACAAAAGACTGGTATAGGTTTAGTAGTGGTATGATTACAGGGCCATATGTTAAGGAAGCTTGCCTGGCACGGTGGCAACTGGAGAGACTGGTAGAATTCCATCTGCAGTGCCTCTGTTGTATTTGGCAGCCTGGGTCATTTAACTGATCGAATTTCCCAGCAACAGATTATGCAGCATTTTATTGCCCAGGCAATGCTGATTTAATGCTGGTAGTATAAACATGTGAAGTAAGTGAAATGCAACCTAGTTTTACCACCATATCTACCAGCAGGCATGGATAATTATTTTGACAATACCGATATTTGAGATTTGCAATATGTTATAGAATATAGTCCAGTTAAATCTTTGGTTTTAGTACGTCCAATGAATACAGTGAGAGGTTAATGTTTGCTCAAGTGGTACTACTCAAACGCATGTATTCTTTTAGCATGTAGGATGAATTTGTACCTTGAGTTTAAATAGAATGCATATAGATGTTGTTCAAACTTGAAATAGTTTTCTTCCACTACATTATCGACATCAATGGGACAAATAGTGTTCTCATTCAGAAAAGTGCACGCTAATATGGAGGCTTACTTTTGTGTGGATAATATTAAGCACTCACTCTGCAGTGTTCTGAAGGTTTTGTCTACTGCAGTGATGCTATTCAGGATGATGAGATGTCCCCCCAAAAATATGTGTGTGTGGGCTGCACAGATCACTGTGTTTCATAGTCAATCTTCTGTCTTTTGTGGTGCTCATGACATGTGGGGTGCACAGAAGGCATTGCTCTAGTCAGCCGTTTTGGTTTTCTTCTGTAGCCATTTTATTATTTTTGTGTATTGGTTATGAAGATACTCTTACCTGTTTGTAAATTGCTACTTTGTGTTTTATGCATGCTCTGTAACTTGATTTGGAATATATTCCAATTCTAATAAATAGTAATAAGGGGGCTATTAAAAAAATAATAAGTGCCCTTAACAGGATGTACATGCTCTTGCACATTTTTACACAAGTAGAATATATAATATGTGTGTATGTGTAAGTATGTATACATACGCATCTATGTGTGTGTGTGTGTGAGATCTGCTTTTCACAGTCAGCAATATACTGCAGCCGTTGTTCCACGTCAAGGCAAACGGATGGTGGTTCATGCTTGGCAGGTGGTAATGATGTCCCAGATGTAGTGAAGATAGGAGCAGAGCCAAAGGGTGGAGACTAGCAGCTCACTTTTGCGGGGAGCATGATGTGCGGAGGTGTGGAAAGCGGTACGGCTGGGAAGGCATGTGGGCCAGATTTCAGAGAATGTTCAATGCCATGTCAAGGAATTTCAAAATTTCTCAGTGGGCAATGGTGAAACTAACGATTTATTTAAGCTTAAAATAACTTTTAAAAACCCACACCTTTGGTAAAAGCTTGGAAAATACAGGTAAGATAAATAGAATAAAAACACCCATTATCTAATCCACCGCTCAAAGATAATCCTGTTAACATCCTGGCATTTAAATTTCCAGATCATTTTCAATGCATATGCTGTTTTAGTTTGCTAAAGGCTGCCAATACAAAAATACCAGAAATGGGTTGGCTTTTATAATGGGAATTTATTAGGGTAAAATCTTACAGCTCTGAGGCTGTGAAAATGTCCAAATCAAGGCATCATCAGAGAGGCTGTCTCTTCAAAGTCACCTCCTGGCAGATCCTGGACTCCTGCCACATGTCAAGGCAAAATGGTGGCTGGGCTCGGCCTCCTCGTCCAGGCTCACTTTCTCCCCAGGCTCAGCTGTGGGTGATCCTGGAGTATACTCTCACATGGCAGGGTAGAAACGGCAGCTCTCTTTCTCTGTGTGTCTCTGAATGTTTCTCCCATTTATTAAAGACTCTCCATTTATAAAAGACCCATCCCGGGTCATGTCTCACTGAAATACCCCAATCAGAGGCCCCCAACTGAATCCAATCCAATCAAAGTGTTCCACAATCCAATCAAAGGCCTTTAAGTGAATTGATCTAATCAAAACATCCCTTAACTGAATCTAACCAAGAGGTCCCACCACATATAATAGGTTTACAGGCACAGGAATGGGTTCTCTTTAAGATCAGGATTTTCTGGGTTCTACAAAGGTCTCAAACTGGACATATGCCATCCTTTTTTTTCTCTCTCTCTCAAAAATGGGATCACATGGTATATTCCATCTTATAACCTTATTTCTTTTTAACCTAAAATGTTATAAAATTTTTTTTTTAAGTTTGTAAACAGTAATCTATAAATTATTTTTAGTGGTTGAATAGCATTCTATTATATGGACTTTTAGTCAAAGAAATAATCAGCTGAGGATCACAAAAAAGTAAAAAGCAATTTAATTTCTCTCCTCGGCCCATGTGCACACCCTCCCTTTAAGCACATTCTGTTTACATGGCTTCGAAGTTAAGAGTGGATTTGGGAACAACCACATTTAATGAGCACCTGCTAGGCATTGATGGGATATAAAAATGGTAAGAAAACAACAACAACAAAGAATAATGGATGAGAGGGGGGTGCTTGCCTTGTCAGAGACCAAAGAGGATTGGGGTGCTGAGGAGTGATATGATCAGAGCTGGGCGATCAGGAGATCCACCCAGAGCAGTGCTCTAAAGAGGGGTGAGATTGGAAGGGAGCCGATGAGATGGGTGAAATAGGGATCACTTTCCCCTTTTGACAGAGAGAGGCATGTGAGGCACAGAAAGTGTAAGTGATCCCTTCAAGGCAGCAGCATGGAGGAACTAGGGGTAAGGCTCAGATTTTCTTAGCCACAGACCCAGGATTCTCTCCTGGGTTGGTCTAATCACAGATTCTGCTTGCCTAAGGTTCTCCATCAGAGGTGTGGCCAAATTTCATGAGGTTTATTCTCATACATGGGATACATGCAAAAATGGCCCAGGTGCTTAATAATGTCACGGGCTGCAGGTCACATCTCACAGCCCTGAAGCCATTGCATGAGCAAAGAGGAGGAACGCTTGGCAAAGACTTCAGGAGGGTCAGCCTGGGAGGCCATTTGGTTCTGTACATAATTAGACATGGGAACCAGTCATATGAAATTCATTTGTTCAGCAAAGGTTGACTGAGCACCT
Organism: Tolypeutes matacus; assembly: GCA_026826555.1. Taxonomy (NCBI): domain Eukaryota; kingdom Metazoa; phylum Chordata; class Mammalia; order Cingulata; family Chlamyphoridae; genus Tolypeutes; species Tolypeutes matacus. Next base: position 48,858,454 of record JAKSZT010054304.1, read on the forward strand.
GCCATGTGAGGTTCTTGGGGACATTCTGAGATGGATAAAACTCAGCATGGGTGCCCCGGAAACTCACAGCTGGGAGAGAAGACAATCTGCATACAAAGCAAGATGACATCAGTACCATCAACAATGGACCAGCGATGCTCCATAGGAGCACAGGGAAGGGGCAACAAATGCTGCCCAGAAATCCAGAAAGTTCTTTGTAGCCTAAGGAATGGGTTTGGATAGGCAGAAAGGAGGAAGGCTATTTTGAGTTTTGTCCCTGATTAATGCCTGGAAATGGGATCTCTCATTCCTATTGAAGCATTTTCTGTTATTTCCTCCGTTCCATTTTTTTCTTCCTCCCTCTTGTCCTCCATTTGTTCCTTCCTCCCCCCCCCTTTGGAAAAGTAACCTTGGATATATGAGTCAGGGTGACACAGGGAAATAAACCACATCTTTACCTGGACCTCCTCAGGAGATGCTGTAACTAATTTTTCCAACCTGTCTGCCACCATGTATTTATTTGCCCTTGGGATTCGAAGTCCTGATTCCTGCAGGATCCAGACCGGGGGTGGGGGGTTGTGGGGGGCAGACCCAGTAGTTGGAACTGGCTGTCTCTTGTGGTTGTTTTGCCTATGATTGGCCAAAGCCTTTACTTTGAAAGCTGGGGTCCTGGTCCTTCTTCCCCATTCCTCATTTGAATTGCTCTTCACATTGATTTCCATGAATCATTAAGCCAAAGAACAATCAGTGGCTCTCCCTCTTCTAGAGGCTTCCAGAACCTTCTTCTCCTTGGTCCCCTACAGTAGCTGTTTGGCCATAGGATTTTTGGAGGTCACACAGGGGATTCCAGCAAGCATTGCCCCTCACTTTTAAATATTTTGCTGGTAAACTCCTACTCAGACTTCAAGCCTCAGATCAAATGTCGCCTCCACTAGAAATCCTCCCCACCACTTCCAGTACTGTGCCAACCAAGACTGTGGGAGATTCTTCCTCTGATAGGTGTTTCCACATACTCCATGCTTCTGTTAATGGCACCTACTGCACCGTGTTGCAATCTATCTCTTTGCAAGTGTATCTCTATTCCTGTGAGTCATTAGAGCCCAAGGACTGCGTCTCATTCATTTTTTAACAGCTCTTTTGAGATGTAATTTGCATACCATAGAGTTCATTCATTTAAAGTATACAATTCAGTGCAGAGTTGTACAGCCATCCCCATGGTCTAATTTTAGAACATTTTCCTTATCTCCAAAGGAAACATTGTTCCTATTAACAATTATTCCCATTCTTCCCCTCCCTTGCCCCTCCCCTCAGCCCTGGACAACTACTCATCTTTCTGTCTTTAGATTTGCCTTTTCTGGACATTTCATGTAAGTGGTGTCATATTATTTCATTTTTGTTATAGCCTGTTCTGACAAGCAGTAGGTGCTTAAGAAATGTTTGTTCAATGAATGAAAGAGTGTATGCAAGATCAAGAAACTCTACCCAACCCCTATATTTTCTATGTGACTCTTCTGTAACCCAAAGCTTCCTTGAAGATAAAATGGAAAAAAAAAAAAAAAAGACACTGGGGGAATATACAGAGGAAATTGTCACTGTCCATACAAGACAACAGATCTTTTTTTTTTTTTAATTAAAAATTTTTATTACAATAATAAATATATATGTATACTATAAAATTTGCAATTTTTATCATTTTTAACTGCAATTCAGTGGCATTAATTACATTTATAATGTTATACTACTACCATCACCACCACATTTTCAATGTTGTGCTATCACCACCATTCATTATCACATCTTTTTCATCGCTCCAATCAAAAACTCTGTACTCATTAAGCATTAACTCCCCATTCCCCTCTCCCCCTAGCCTCTGGTAACCTGTTCTCTATTTCTGTCTCTATGAATTTGCTTCTTATAAGTGGAATCATGCACTATTTGTCCTTTTGTTTCTGGCTTTTTTTTTTTTTTCCCACTCAGCATAAGGCTTTCAACGTTCAACTATGTAAGACAGATCTTACAGTGATGAAAGACATAACGTATAAAAATTTTTTATTTTACTTCAAATTTTTATTTATTTTTATATTTCATTTGTTATTTTAAAAATTATTACGCGCTGCCTTTGAGCCCCCGTCGCGCCTGCGCGTTGCGCCGGGAGGTAAGCTGCAGCGCCAGAGCACGTGCTTGCGCATAACTCGGGCCGCCCGACCCTACGGGCCGCGCCTTTAACCGCGAGCTACAAGGCAGCCCGGGCTGCCGATGGGAGAAGCTGCGCAGAGGGTGTGCGACGACCTAGGCCTCAGCGCTTAAAACCCCTCAGGGCTGGAAGGTCTGGGGAGACGACGGGCTCTTGTAGGTGTGACCCTTATGTCTGTCCTCCTCGACTTGCATGAGGCATGCTGCTGTGCCATCACCTTGAGTCCCGGGCTGTCATCTCTCCCGGGAGAAAGTAACAGATAAGCAGATTTAATATGGCTTGGGATGTCTGTAGGGAAGGTGAAGAAACTCGGGGCTTCGGCTTTGAGCAGCGTAAAGGTCGTGGTCTACTTGGCAAACTGGCTTAGGTCGTGAGCTGTGTAATGTGCTTAACTCATCTGGCAAAGGTGCTGCCGCGACCTATTTAGGAAAACTGCCATCAGGCCACTGCTTATATGTGGCTGGGCACCAAAGTAGGCACGTAAATGATCACAAAATCACCTGATCTACATTCTACAGCTAGGCTTAAGGGAAATGTGCATTAAGTGCAAGACTGAGCACGTTGTTGAAAGACTAGGATGAATGGGTGCAGCATTTAACAGCTCCTAGACTCGGTTCTTTAAATTTGGACTGAGAATCACAGCACCTACTTCACAGAGAGGTGTTGGGGTGAGGAGTACCTAAATTGTTCCTCTGAACAGGGCTGTTCCAAAGCCCATTAAGTGAAAGTTGTTGGTGGGTGAGGGCCCCTCTTAAGCAGGATTCAGGAGAAATAAATTACATGCTTACCTAAAAAAAAAAAAAAAAAAATTATTATTTCATTTTCTTATGAATTTTATTTGGTTATTTTGTTGGCTTCATTTTTGGAGAGGTTTTGGAACATAGAAGAGTCACAACTGTGGCAGGGGAGGATCACTAGTGCAGGGTGTTGGTGTAGGGGATGTGTGGGAAGGGGTGCACCTGGGGCATGCCTCTAAGGCATATGAATATGTTCAAGTGGTCATGGGGCATTGTCTCAATGGGTGGAGACCCACATAATAATGAGAAGAATACTGAATTCCCATCCTGGAGAGTCCTGCTACATTCTCTAATAGAGCAGCAAGAATACCCCCAAGTACATGGGCAGTGCCTAGTGAAGGAGGACAGACCATTACACCAGGCTCTTGATATTGATGATTGCACTTATGAACATTTTCTTGAGCAATTGAAACTTAGCCTAGTATTATATATTGCCTAAGAGTTAACTCCTGAAAGCCTCCTTGTTGCTCAAATGTGGACTCTCTTTAAGCCCAAGACAGCATATAAACGCACTATCTTCTCCCCTCCCCCTTTGCCCCCAGCATGGGACATGACTCCTGGGGTTGAGCCTCCCTGGCACTGAGGGATTATTACCAAGCACCAACTAGCAATGCATCTGGAAGAAGACCTTGACCAAAAGGGGGAAATATTAAACGAGTTTTTATGGCTAAGAGATTTCAAAGTGAGTCGGGAAGTCTTTCTAGAGGTTATGCTTATGCACATCTCAGTAGTATCTCATTGACTACCACAGTAAACAGTGCCTCAAACAGCAGGGCTCTTGAGAGCTCTAGAGACATCTAGACACTATAAGCAGGGCAGACAAGCTCATGAATTTGGCACACTGTCAGTGGGACTTACTTTGGAATTTATGTTCCCCAGTGTAACAAAGTTAGACTCATTTATAATTTCCCTACACATGGCTCTTCTGCCCCTTTTATTTGAACCTATAAGTAACACTATATTTGTTAAATATATGTCCCAGAGTCTTAAATCTTTGGTCTGTTCATGTACCAGTTGAGCCCCGAATTTCAGCAGAGTTGTGACACCTACTGTCCAGTTCATTGGAATCACTCTGGACAGCTAACAAGGAGATGATGATGGACAACACTCATCTCAAGGAACAGAGAGTGTCTGCACCTGCAAGCAAAATAGTTCCATCCATCTGTCTCATGGAATCTAAGTCCCCTCTTAATTAGAAACAGAGTGGCATCACCATCTGAAAATCCTCAAGATTATGTAATGAACAATGGACTAAAGTATACGTTATTATTCTATTATAGACTTATTATTCTAGCAATGAACAACTTTTATGACTGATAAGAAGGCAGTGGCCACCAGAGTTTCTGAGGGGAGGGAGAGAGAAAAAGAGATATAACATGGGGCCATTTTTGGGACATTGGATTTGTCCTGCATGACATTGCAATGGTGGATACAGGCCATTATACATTTTGTCATAATCTATAAAATTGTGTGGGCAGAGTGTAAACTCTAATGTAAACTACAGTCCATGGTTAGTGGCAGTGCTTCAATATGTGTTCATCAGTTGTAACAAATGTAACTATTGAAGGATGTTGTTAATATGGGAAATGTAGGAGGGGGAGGGATGGGGCATATGGGAATCCCCTATATATTTTTTTGTAACATTTATGTAATCTAAATCTTCTTTAAAAAAAAAAAAAAGAAAGAAAGAAAGAAACTGTAACCAAGTGTGGTACAGAGGAAAGGAAAGAACGTTGCATTATAAGCTGGAAGACTGCCCTCTGGCCCTGGGCTGTCATTTATTTGTTATGTGACCTAGGAAAAATCACTTGACTTTTTTTTTTTTCCATAGAAAAATACTTTAATATATAAGATGGTTTGGTGATGAAATGCACACTTCAGAAGCCACACAATACATCAAGATTAAATATTATTTTTTAGGACAATACTGACATTACTTCGTTACTTTTGGGACAGTATTTTTTTATCACCCCCCCGCCCCGCCCCACCCCAAGATGGCTCGCTCATCTGTCTGCTCGCTGTCTGCTTGCTGTGTCTGCTTGTTGTGTCACTCATTTTCTTTAGGAGGCACTGGGAACCGAACCCAGGACCTCTCATGTGGGAGGCAGGTGCCCAACTGCTTGAGCCACATCTGCTCCCCTGGGACAGAATTTCTGTTTTCTTTTTTCTTTTTTTTTTTTGGTGCACCATTCCTGGAAGTACTGCAATACCAAGTCAATGAGTGGAGCAAGCTCCTATTCCATCTCCTAATTCCAAAAATCCATTTTAACTTTACATTTTAAAAATATTTAAAAAGGATCACTTGGCTTTTCTGTATCTCAGCTTTCTAATCTGAAAAGTCAAGATAATAATATCTGTCCTCCCTATCTCAAAAGGTTAGGATGAGTGTTGAGTGAGAAAATTCACTTGGAGTTATTTTGTATACTGAAACATGCTGTACAGATGTAAGGATTATCTATGTTTGTTTGTTTCTTTGCGCATCCTTTGAAATGCCTGTAATAATAAATCATTTGTTATGACAATGACAGAGGAGAAGACAGAATGAAGAGTGTCAGTAAAAGGGAGCCAGCCAGTGGACCGCTGTTCTCTACCTCTGGAGTTACCGCAACTAAGACAGGGAAAGGGCTAAGAAAATGCCCAGGTATCCCACAGCCCACATGAACTTCCCAATCAATGTAGGGAGGTCAAAGCCTGTTTTACAGTGAAGGTCAAACTCAATTCACTGGAGAATAAGGATGAGGCAACTTTCTCTTATCTCCTGGCTTTCAGGAAATCCTAATATGCTAGTTACTTCTTTTCTGCCCTGTATTTCCCTCAGTCAGAAAGGGGATATTCAGTGAGCTCTTTTTTTTTTTTTTTTTTTTTTTTTGTCTCACTGAAGAGTGGTGAAGGGATACTTCTTTCTCTCTCCACAGGTTTAGGAGAATTTGTAGGGGATGTGGACTGTAAGTAGATTTCTCAAATGCAAAATTCAGGCTCTGCAGAGGACAGAAGTGGGGAATGAGATTATAATAATAAAATTAAACTATTAAATCCAATGAGGTGGAGTGGGTGTAGCTCAGTGGTTTGAGTACCTGCCTCCCATGTACGAGGTCCTGGGTTCAATCCCAGAGAACTGCCTTAAAGAAAAAAAAAAAAAAAAAAAAGTAAACCCTATGAAGAGTATTTTGAGGAAATCAAGCTTTATCTTCAGATGATTTCCCCTTCCCCAACTTTTGTATAGGAACCTCCCCAAGTTCCATCTTTTCAAGCCTCAGGTCTTAGTTTGGGCCAAGATGTAGTTCAGATAAAAATACATGGATGCTTTAGTTTTCTGAGGGCTGAGCCATGGCCAGCGGGGCCAAGCCTCACCCACCATCTCTCACTCAGGAATCTTGTGCATTACCTGCCAATTTGCCATCTTTGGTGGCCCCATTTCATTGGTTCACTGCCCCCCTTCCAATAAGGTTACCCTCTTATCTTTCTCTGTCCTATTTCAGCTCTTGCCCCTATACCCACTGCTTTCAGACCCATTCCTCTAGCCCTGGGACTCTTAACCTCAGCACTATTGACATTTTGGGCCAGGTAATTCTTGGTGGGGGGGGGGCAGGGGGAGCTGTCCTATGCATGTTAAGATGCTTAACAGCATCCCTGGCCCATTCCACTAGATGTCAGTAGCCCCCCTGCAGTTGTGACAACCAAAACCATCTCCAGATAATGCCATATATTCCCTGGGTACAGAGCTGTCCCCAGTTAAGAACCACTGACCTAATCCTTTCTCCCTTCACTTAGAGCCATCATTTATTTGTTAAGCACTTTGTACAAATTGGGTCCTTTATGCGTTTTATAAAGATGCTTCACAAACTTGAACTTACATAAGAATCACCTGGGGATTTTGTTCTAATGCACATTATCTTTCAGTAATTTTGGGGAAGGGACCGAGATTCCGCTTTTCTAACAAGTGCCCAGATTTTGCTATTGCTTGATGGTCCACGGGCCACATTGAGTAAAAAGGCTTTATGCCACTGTGTCCCCACGTCCCTGTGAGGACTCTATTTTGCAGGTGAGGAAGCTGAGGCTCAGAGGGCTACTAGTGGCTCAATCACGTTTTTATCCCAGATATACCTGCGTGCAAAGCTCGTGCTCTTAACCAGAAATCTCAGTTGATGTTGGGCCAAGGTCCTTGAGTTCTCTCCTTGTCCTCCCTTCTCAGGTAACCTTGTTGTGATAAGCTCATCAGAGGCGAAGACTCAGCAATGTGCTTGCTTGCAATATCCACATCATATTATTCCTTCCCCAGACAGAGTGAGTTACCCTGTCCCCACGTGGATATCCTGGAGCCTACCGAGGTAAAGTCATGACCTCATGCCTCTGTTCTAGCCTGCCCTGGTAACAGCTCAGCCCTCCTGCCTTCCCTGCCTATCAGGAGATAGTTGTCTAGGATTGCAGCTGCCCTGGGGGCTCACTTTTCCTCTCAGCTTCCTGCCTTAGCTGTCTAGTCACTCCTTCCCTCCCCTGCCTTCCCCTCATCTACTGTCCCAACATTCCTACCTCATCTTACCAGTGTCTCATCACTGCTTCCTGGCATCTTTTTCCCATAGTACTCAGGGACTTTTAGTAATGCCCTTGAAAGGGGGAGAGAAGGGGAAGGCCATGATGTGGGCATTTCCCTAGGGCTAGAGGGCAAGGCTCAGGTCCTCCAGGAGAAAGCAATCAAGCTAGTTCTTGTGCTGCCTATGGCAACAGGACCGGCTGCTGGGCAGGGATCGCACAGAAGTGTTTTGTTTGTTTAAGACAACAAACAACATTGAGGGCAGGAGATGCTGGGACCAGAGAGATTGCGAATGGTCTGCCAAGAGCTATTCTTTCTTCTCCACTGAGCTGCAGCAAGTTAACCTGCCCCTTGTACTATAGCTCAACTCCCATTTCTCTTGCCTGGGCCCAGGTTTAAGGAGCTTTAAGATGTTTGTACAGGAAGGTAATTTAGAGCAGGGATCGGCCAACTTTTTCTGTAAAGGGCCAAATAGTAAACATTGTACGTGTTGGGGTCACAACTACTCATCTCTGCCCTTGTAGTGCAAAAGCAGCCTTGGGCAATCTGTAAATGAATGGGTGTGGCTGTGTCCTAATAAAACCTTATTTATATGGACACTGAAATTTGAATTTCATATAATTTCCTCATGTCATAAAATATAATTCTTCTTTTGATTTTTTTCCCCCATCATTTAAAAATACAAGACTATTCTTAGCTTGCAGGGCTAAGTTCTTTATAGCTGAGCAGCAGTGGGCTGGATTTGGCCTGCGGACCACAGTTTGCAAATATTTCTCAAAATGTGTTTCCCAGGAACTATGGTCAAATGCTTATGAGAGATGCTGGGTTAAACAAAGTTAAACCCATCTCCCCCCATCACCACCATGTGGCATTTCTCAGAGCCTTTACTATTCTCAGGAGCATTGTCATTTCCAAGAAAGGATCTAGTACACACCAGCCTACTCTAGTTTACCTGAGGAGGAGATCTCTGTCTTCATAGGGTATCTTGCAAGATGAACTTCCCTTAAAACTAGTTTTCTATGAAATATGCCTTGGGAAACACTGCTCCATTCAATCCCCTCATTTTATATGTGAGGAAACTGAAGCCCCCAGCACCTTCCTGGGTAGAGGCTATCACTTGCCCTCTTCACACATTGCTATGCTGCCTGCATCCTCTGGGCTATCCCAAGGCAGTGCAGCAAAGGTTGAGGCTAGCCCACCAGGGAGCAGGACACCAGGGCCCACAGCTTTCCAGGCCAGTCCATGCACACCCATGGCTGCACGTCAAGGGTCATTCCTCAAATTTCTGGCCCCAAGCGGTTATGGATTTTTACCTGAGCTTCTGGATTACCTTCCCATCATTAGTAGGGAATAATTATTGAATCATTTTGACCAGAAGGGAAAATGATTGATGTGCTCTGCCTAGCAAGAATGTGTAGAGTTCACAAAGCACCTCTAGGCCAATTTTGCACTTGTTCTTTACACTTGCCCTCTGAAGAATGCAGGGGAGATTGTTATTATTATTTTTAATTTTATAGAAGCAGAGAGAAGCCAGGGAGAGTTTCCCCAGGTCCTACAGCCAGTGACAGAGCCAGATGTAGGTCTCATCTCCCCTCAGGCTCTGCTTTCTCCATTGCCTTATTGTTCTAAGGTAAAGGGTGACTAATGAAGTAATTCTCAAGGAAAGCATGACCAATTTCCCTTTCTCCACCTCCCTCTTCTTCCTCCACCTCCCAGCCCCCATACACACCAATCCCTATAAAGTCTTGCTTGCCTGCACACCTTTACTTTGAAATGATATCCACAGAGGTGACAGGAAGCTCCCACCCACAGTTACATCCCTGATAGGTGAACAGTTAACTTTTCCCCTCTATAAAAAGAATCAGTCACCTGAATATCCAGCCCTCAAGTATCACTTCCAGGACCTGAGGTGAGCTGCGGGAACTCTTGGGTGCTTTGCTTCATAGCATTAGGCTGCTGCCTTATTTGAGAATGGGGGACGAGAAGGGAAGACAGAAATCAACTTTTGGAGTGTTTGCATAGGACAAGATATGATTGTGGGTGGGGAGCTGCTTTTTTCAATTTAACACCAAGAGGGATTTAAGTTGAACAGGAGGAAGAATTTCCTGACCAGGAGAATTACGACATTCAGAGAAGAATTTTCAAGAGAGGTTTCAAAGCCTTTGGAGTTTGAAAGAACTGAATGGAAAGACTCTGAGGGAGATGCTTGAGGCACAGACCTGTATGGCAGAGGATAACTGACGCAGGCACAGGGACCTCTTCCCTAGCCCAGGTGTTGGTGCAAATTCCAAAGTCAAGTCTTTGCTAGTCCTCTTGCCCTATCTACAGTTGGAAGACCAAGTGTCTTCAGGTCTGAGACTAGTGCCTGTCAGAAAGAAAGGGAGGGAAGGAGGGAGGGAGGAAGGGAGGGAGGAAGGAGGGAAGGAAGGAAGGAAGGAAGGAAGGAAGGAAGGAAGGAAGGAAGGAAGGAAGGAAGGAAGGAAGGAGGGAGGGAGGGAGGGAAGAAGAGAGGGGGAAGGGAGGAAAGGGGGGAGAGGGTAGGGAGGAGGGAGGGAAGGAAGGAGGGAGGGAAGGAGGGAGGGAAGGAAGGAAAGAAGGAAGGAAGGAAGGAGGGAGGGAGGAAGGAGAGAGGGAGGAAAAGGAAGGGCAAAGAATGCACTGGAAAGAAATTCTCTGCACACAGTTATAATAGAATAGATAGTGGTGTTAAATTCCTCTGGCCTGGAAGATCTTTACAAAGTTATTCCCAATTGACACCAGAGTGGAAGGTATTGAGGTGATTCATCTGGAAATCTGTTCCTCTCTCTTGTTCAATTACATGAAATGATAATTCTGAGAGTCAAGAGTGAGTCTGTCAGTTGAGGTGGCAGAGTGAGTGTGTGACCCTGACCTGTAGTTGTGGCCCTTCCTTATGGGCCAGAATTAACCCCTCTGCCCCCTCATGAAGAGGAGTCAGGACAAGGTTCTTCTGGGGAAGGAGAAAAGACCTGCCTAAGTGCACATGAGGACTTGAGGGCAGATAAGTGAATGCCCAGTGATCGCTCTCCTCCCAAGTCTGGTCTCCCTAGACATGTTCTTTGGCATATCACAACCTTGTGCGTGTCTTCCTCTTTTGGTCAAATTCTGACTGGCAGATTGGAGGCTAGAGAGAAATGTAATGGAGCAGGGAAGGAGGTACAGGATGTGTGTACTGTGAATGGAGACGGTGGGAGGGCAGGACCAGCGACTGAGGGACAGAAAGACTCCTGCCCAGCCCCAGTGCACCCCCAGCAAGGCCATATTATAACACTGGGAACCCACCCCAGTCTTGGGCTTGCCATCAGTGTGCCCCTAAGGCTGAGCTAGGCAGACCCAAGGAGCACCATTCTGGGGTCTATCACTCCAGTACTTGCAGGAGTCGGTCACCATGCAGGGGGCCTGCCTCAGTGGGACACATATCTTCCTTTCAGCAGGATTCCCCTGGACCTTCCTTTGCTGCAGATGAGTTCTCAGATTCAGATGGCTGCCCTCCCCTGCCTGAGCCTGTTTCTGCTTCTCTGGTGCCAGGTGCCAGGGGGCCAGGGCCAAGAATTCCGATTTGGGCCCTGCCGAGTGCAGGGAGTAGTTCTCCAGGAACTGCGGAAGGCCTTCTGGACCATCAGGGACACTGTGGTGAGTAGGGTGCTGTTGTAACCCAGCCATGGGGGCTCCTGTGGGTGGAGGATGCTATTTTATGACTGTGGAGCCCTTGGCAGCTTGCTAACATTTTCCTATACAATAATTCTGTAAGTACAGGAGAAATGCGAGGCTCAGAAAGAAGTGGTCAGTCAATGCTAAAATAAAACGAGCCCAGGAGGTTTGAAGAAGGGAGCCTGATTCATCCAGGCTTTATCTGCCTGCCAGAGGGACAGGAGACCGCCCCCTCCCCGCCCCCCCCCCTGGAAGCCAGGGGAATTCTTTGGTCATTGGAGACCCCTTTGAAACCCACTGGAGTTCTCACTTACTGCCCCACTGGGCTCCTGCTAGTCTGTTCCCACACACCTAGAGGTAGGCTAAAGACAGAAGGGGATGGCTTATCCTGAGGGCGGATGGGGCGCGTGAAACATGGTGGTAGATGCCTCCTGGGCCTAAAAGTGCTCCAATATGAGTCCTCAAGAATTCCCTGAACTCCTTAAACCATGATCCAGATGCCAGGGGTGAGGGCAAAAAGAGGGGGCTTAAAGTGGGAGGGGTGGGGTTTCCTGACTGAGAGAGAGGACAGCTGGGTGTGATCTTGACCTTGAAGGGAAGCTGGGCAGTAGCCCCCCACCCCAACAAGTTCAGTTTTCTTACTTGCACAGTGAAGAGGTAGGGTCAATGAGCCCTCAGGCCCCTTCCTCTGAGGATCCTTTGACTCTAAATTCAAGAACTGGAATGAGTGGCTGGACAGCAGAGGATACTCCAAGGGCGAGAGGCAGCTCAGAGCAGCAGCCCACCACCACCCGTGGAATATGGAGATAAAACTCTGTTCCTCGTGGCTCTTAAACCAAGCAGGCTTATTTCCTACTAGTCTCCAATGACCAAAGAATTCAAACAGTTCCCTCATCAGGTCTCAGTTCAGGCTCTAGGAGCTCCTAGGACTCCATCGCCCCTGGGGATCAAGCCTAGTGGGGAGCTGGAAGCTTGTACTCTCTCCCCGGCGGCCAGGTCAGCACAGACCCTCTTGGGTGCTCTTTGGGTCCCTCTGGCCTTTGAGATCTCACAGACTGGATAGAGTTAGGGGTCTGGGGAAGCAGCACATATTTGCAGGGTTGGTATCTATGAAGCCCAACCTGGAAACATCTTTTTTTTTTTTTTTTGAGGTACCGGGGAATGAACCCAGGATCTTGTACATGGGAAGCAGGTGCTCAACCACTTGGGCTACATCCGCTCCCCTGGAGACATCTTTTCTTTCTGTTCCCACAGCAAGCTCAGGATCACATCACGAGTGTCCGGCTGCTGCAGAAGGAGGTTTTGCAGAATGTCTCGGTAATCAAACCTTGGGAAGGATGATGCCTCTGTCCGGGTGGCTGCTGCACTGTTGGTGGGCTGGGGTATTATGGGGGGCGGGGGGGGGGCTAAGAGGGGAGGCCTATCACCTCTGCCCTGGGCTTAGACCACACAGGACAGGGGTGGGCAGTTAGCCAGGAAATTCCATCTCTGGGGTTATTGCTGCATGTGTAGGCCCGATGGGCATCTGCTTAGTTCCACCTCTCCTCTTCCATTTCCATCTTTTTCTCTCACCCATTACTGTCTTTCTTATCACCATGTCACGAGCACAAACGTACTGAGCCCTGAATGACTGCAGGGCACCGAGCTTCATCCTGCAGAACGCAAGGGGCCTAGAGTGCAGCCATGGCGCTCGAGGGCATTAGTTTTCTCCTTTCTTCTCCTTCCAGTCATTTTTCCTGCCAACTCTCAACCACCAAGTTCTGGGTGCTTTTGAGTGTCCGTCACAGCTCCAGCCTGCCCTCCCCACAGCTATTAGAGGGGCGATGTGACATCGAGGAAAGAATATTAACCAGATGGCAGGCAGAGGTCCTGAGTTAGGCCTGGGGTTGTCACTGCTGAGCTGTGGGACTTGGGCAGGTCGCATCCTCTCTTTTGGTCTGGGGGCCCTCCTGTAAAACAGGGGCGCTATTCTACCCAGCCCCTGACGTCTCATGGGAGCTATGTTTAGCATCATCTCCTAGAAGATCTCCTGCCTCTATGGCATGAGCCTTGTCCTGGGGGCATGTGGGCTGGGGGTGGGTGGAGGCCTCCAGAGTGACCCAGACTCTCCCCAGGACGCTGAGAGCTGTTTTTTCATACGTGCCCTGCTGAAGTTTTACTTGAATACTGTTTTCAAAAACTACTACAACAAGGCAGTTGAATCCAGGATCCTGAAGTCATTCTCGACTCTGGCCAACAACTTCATTGTCATCGTGTCAGAACTGCAACCCTGCGTGAGTAGTCCCATGGGACTGAGGCCCATGGGAAAAGGTGTGTTTTGAGATATTCCTTCCCCTTACGTGGTCCTGGCTTTCAGTCCACAATAGAAAGTTGTGGGGGTGTCATGGAAAAGCACAAGGCTTTGGGGAGCAACAAGTCTAGGTCTGCTTCTGCCTCGCTGGGTGGCCTTTTGCAAAGCACTCAAGTTCTCTGGGCTTCAGCTTTCCTAGCTGTAAACTACAGACGATCCCCCCCGATAGAATTGCTGTGAGAACTAAAGAAGACAGCACTTGCCACACTGTAGGAGTTTTCCTTGGCTACCTTGAGGATGCAGGATTCAGCGCTCTCCCCTCAGGCTTTGGAAATCCCTCTGGCATCATGAGGAATGAGGGGGAGGAGGCTTGCCTCTGCTCCTGCTCAGTGCTTGGCACGACCTTTTCTCTTTCTGTTTCTCAGCTGCAAAATGGGCCGCTTTCCATCCGTGAGAGTGCACACCGGCGGTTTCTGCTGTTCCAGAGAGCATTTAAACAGGTAGCCAAGGCCAGGGGCTGAGGGCTGGCCCACCCAGTGGGAGACCCGCCTCAACTCTGCCTCTGAGACCCAAGATAAAATTTTTTTGAGGAACAGATAAATCAGCCTATTAATAAACGGTGAGGCTCAACAACAGCCAAGGGGAAGGGGCCACCGGGCCCCAGTTTCCTCATCTGCCCTCAGGGGCATGGACCAGATCCACCCTGTGCTGAGATCTCTGGTTCTTGGTTTCAGGAGCGCCATATGCTTTTTCCTTGCTCCTTACCCACTGCCACTCACTGGCCCTTTTGTACTCATCCCAGATGCACACACATGGATGGGGATGTGGTGATGAGGGAGTGAGTTCATCCCAAAGGTGAACCATCCCAAAGGTGACCCAGCCCATGTTTGGGAATCAAGCCTGCTCAAAAGAGGGGGTAGGAAGAAACCTATTCTTATAACTAACATGGCAGACTTTCTACTCTCCTTTCCCTTTAGTTGGACATAGAAGCGGCTCTGACAAAAGCCTTTGGGGAAGTGGACATTCTCTTGGCATGGATGGAGAAATTCTACCAGCTCTGACTGTCTAGACCAGGACACCCTCCTTGGATCCATGTAATTTCAAATGGCTGTCCCTTCCTTTCTGTCCTCTGGGGGCACTTCACACCCTCAGCCATGGGCTCCCATCCTTGGCTGGGACTTGTCCTCAAAGACTTTGTTCATTAAGTGGCCCAAGGACAGCCATGGAAGGCTTCATTGGATGCTGTGAATAACCCACAAAGCAGATTCCTGTATTTATTACAACTCTATTTAATTGCGGTCAGTGTTTTAACTGATGTTATATTTATTTGTGAGACTGAACCTTCTGCAAAGATAGCACAATGTCCTGTGCTTCTCTTATATCCTCCACAATCCTTGCCACAGTGTGGGGCAGTGGATGGGTGCTCAGTGGATACTTAATAAACTGGATTTTTGGTCTGGCCTTTGAATTGTTGAGAAACAATGAGGGATGCTGGGATATACGCTTGAACTTTAGGACATAGAAATCACGCTCTTATGATATCTGCAGGCACAGAGCATTGGGGTGGGGGTTGGGGGAACTGGTTAGAGGTGTAAATGATAGAAGATATAATGTAAATTAAGGTGCCCAGCACAGAGCAGGCTCTCTGTAAATGTTTCATTCATACCTGTCCCTCCCCACACACCCTCCTTCCCCTTTACATGCCTTCTTTTCTTATCCTAGTCATTCTTCTCTCATGTGCCACTTGAGAGGTTGCCAGTGTCAAACTGACATTGCTTATGGTGATGCACTGTCCAATTGGTGATGATATTCTCTGCTAATAAAAGGCAACAGAACACAGTTCTGGCAGTCTTTCCCTTCATTTCTGGATCAATGCCCAGCAAGGCTGAGTTGTGTGTCTGGGAAAGGCCTTCTTCCTAATAGGAAGACTAGGCATTCTCTATTCTCAAGCTCTGGCTGAACTTTGTAGTTGACTTAACTCCAAAGCTAGAGTATCTGACTGTGATGTAACTCCAAAAACTCCAAAGAGAAATAGTACATGTAGGAGGTGGGACTTCTCTTTGTCCCTGACAGAAGTGCTATTGCAGAGATCCTGGCCTTCCAGCAACCCAAGATTGCTTTCCTTCCCTGCCCTGCTGCGAATTATCTGGAACTGACAAAGACAAGAAAACAGCACTGTAATTTTGGACAAATTGTGGCTAGACTTGGCCAACATTAAGTGGACAAATATCAGTGCCAGGCTATGAAAGAAGACAAAGAGATGACAAAGACTACGTCTAAAAGAGGAAAAATGCTGGGGTCAGGATACTTGCGTGCATCAATGAGGTGACTTAGAGTGAAGGGGACTTGGAGTGGAGAGGATTTAGGGATATATATGTATATGTTTTCTGCTTCTTACTCCTGGGCTTACCTTGATGCAACTTTACTTTCATTAACGAGGAAACTAATGAGGGAGCAGCCATGCCAGGTACATTGAGCACTAACAAGATAGGTTCCGTAAATTTAGAATTCTTCATTACATCAAAATAAATTGTCCTCACCAGAGAGCTCCAGCTAAGTGGAAGTTCACTCACAAGTGTCAGCCTTAAAATCAGGGCAAAGACATTCCCAGGGGTGTTTTCACACCAGGCCCCTTCCTAGCTTCTCAGGGCTGAGGCGCCTCCCGCAATGCAGCCCAGGGGCTTCTGTTTGTGTGAGGCCCACACCTGGGAAGGACTTCTGAAGCAACAGCCTGATGCCACATGGCCTACAGCCAGGGCAGCACAGGCCCCACGATCAGATTCCCCAGCCTCTTGGATGACTTGGGAAAGAAGCAGGAGGCATCAGAACAAATGCTCCGAGCCCAGAGCCCCCTGCTGACCAGAGGGGGCTGCAAAAGTGGGCAAGGGGAGCAGGGGACAGAGCTACACTCAGGGCAGATAGACTGGGGTTGAGAGTCGACGTGGGGAGTGAGGATTGATGAGGGAGCCGAGAACAGAGGAAGCCAGTATTGGCAATCAGCAGACAGATGAGGCTCCTTGGCACAAAGATCCAGGCCTGGGGGGACAGGCGGGGAGGTGAGACAGGTAGGGAATATTGATGTAGTCCTCTGATTCAGCATCCCCCAACTTGGAAGGAGGCTGGTGGTCGTAGCTCATATATTCACAGCTGGTCTTCATGGCCTCCCAGGAGCCGGGGAACCAGAGAGTTCCAGATACCTGGGAATGACCAAAGAAACATCACTGGATCTGGAGAGGGTGATTTTAGTAACTTTCTAGACAGATTTCCACAGTGGGAGAATGAGGGGGTACATGCAAGATTGCTGATTTCCAGAAAGCAAAGACACAAAGGTGACTGAGCCCCATCAAGTGGCCCAGCCCTAGGGATTTTCAGGGTGGCGTGTCATCCTAGGTAACTGGAAAATACTTAGAACTAATATGGACAGGAAATGCCTTCAGTGGAGCTTAAACTAAAATCATGTGGCTAAGCATAGGTCTGTAGGAGACCCAGCTGCCATAGGAGTGGGGTTAGGTGATATGACTTGTGGAATAAATATGTATCTTCTTAGGGAGTCATTAGGAAGCAGGGTGAGTCATGCTCAGAACTTCTGTAAGGGCTTGGAGAGGCTGTGACGTGGCATGACAATGCATTCCAGGAAGGGGAGGAAGACAGCAGACCTTGTGGGGACAGAAGCTTCAGGATGATCCACCTTTAAGACAGCCAGCTCTCAGAGGACAGGACTGTGCCAATGAGCCCAATATGGCAGGAGTACTGTAACAGCCATAAGAGAAGGTTGCCATGGGAACAGTCATGTCTTTAGGCACCAGTGCTGAGAACTAGAAGTACAGTGAGTGTCCACTGAAAGGAACTTGGGCTTTTTGTGCTTCATCAGAGGGAAGCAGCAGCTCGCTTCAAAAATATATCTCCCACTGTCTGTTACAGTTCTTCATTTGAGATAAATGTACTTAGCTTAAAAAAGTAAAATATTCCCTGTGAAGGCCAAAATACCCAGACATCAATCAATCATTTGTATCTTGTTGTAAGCTTGTTCCATCAGTTACCTTTTACCCCTGGTAGTGGGAATGTGAGTTTCAAGCGGGGAGGCAGGGTAGATTTGCAAGATACAGGCTGGATGAGGGCCTGTGTGGTCAAAGGGCAGTTTGAAAGAAAGGAGCTGGTGTAAGAGAGGAGTAGATGACGGTCAGTCATGAGAAGATAGGAAGGACACATTTTAGCAATTTCAAAACTTAGCTCAAGCTCAGTCTAGAATACTGAATTTTTGAGTATCAAGGATGGGCAAGGGTCTTGGCAAAAATATATCACCAAAATGAGGCAGAGTCTTCCAGGGAAAAAGTCTGAGCATGGCCCAAGCCAAAGGCATGGACATTGTTGTACCCTGTCCTAAGCTCCTGTGAACCTTCTCTAGCATGGGTCGGTAGTAAGGGCAAGCTCAGGAAGCTGGAGGTGACTTTGGCAGAGCTACTCACTGTTGCTGGGTATTGCTCTCTTGTTAGCAAGGCACATGATTACCCAGCCAGAGACCACACTGCTTAGCCTTCCTTGAAAGTAGGTGTGGCCACATGACTAAATTCTGGCCAGTGGGATGCCTGTAGAAGTGGTATGTAAAATAAGAAGCTTGCTGAACTTCACTTTTTCTTTCTCCCTCTTGTGGGCAGACCCGGTACTGGTGAGGGAGCTTTGGCCACCGACCTGGCAAGAAGACTCAAGGGAATGGTGGAGCAACAAATAGAAGGCATCTGAGTCCCTGGATGATCTTGTGACCCAGCACTCCCCACCTTTAGACCTTTACTTAGAGGAAAATAGACTATCATCTTGTGAGCCCTCTGTTTCAGGGGCTGATGAAGTAGCTTAGTCTACAAGCCAATTAAGACAGGGACACTGGCCACAGTTTTTTCTGGTTCCTGAGGTTTTGGCCACTGTAGGCTACTTTGGAGAATTCAACATTCTGTCTTCTGAATTTGGGAAAACAATGATGAATGGATAGTTTCAAGGCCTTTTACACCTCCATCAATGGCCACTGATAGAAACACGAGTCTCCTATGTCCATCCCCAGATTAAAAGAGGAATGCCTGGCCCGGGCTGTTGGCTCCTAACTGCAACATCTCTGCCAAGCCACCCTCCAGGCCAGGCCCAGCTTGCCTCCAAAGGTGGGTAAATTATCTCCTCACATCTGAGGGAGTTCACTAGAAAGTTCTCCCTCATGTTAAGGTGAAACTGGGACGCGCCCATCTCCTTAGTGCCTCCTAGAAGTCTAATCTCTTCCACATCAAAACCTTTCCCTATTTAGAGTGTTACCATGGTCCTCCACTAAGCTACTGGCACCCAGCACACAATTACCCCCGGAGAAATGCTTGGCTAAAAGCTATGTACATAACTAAATCTACCACATCATCCAAAGAGGCAACAGATACAACTTGTTCACCAGGCTCGAGGCCCAGGAGCTACTGGGAACGCCCGCACCCTCCAGCTAAGACGCAGCTCGAGTAACTGCTTTTCAGGAGTGAACGCCCAGGTGTGGGGCTGCCGTTCCCATCGCGGCCGCCAATCAGGCGAGGGAAGGAGCTTACCTGCAGCCCCGCGCTGGCCTCAGTTGCTCCCGGGCCTGGCCGAAGTACCTCCTGCTCACCTAAGGGGAACCGGAGCGGACAGAGTTGAGGGCGTGATCGAGGGGCCCAGCTCCCCTCTTCCGTGCCTCCAGCCCTACCCTGCTGGAAACCCCGGGAAGGAGGAGCGCGTCCTGCAGCGCCTGGCTTTCCCCGAAGCCGAGCACAGAGGGCCGGGAGCACCCTCTGCACCCACGGTGTTTCTTCTCCTACTGTTTGTCCGCCCACGGGTCCTCCCAGCTTTTTCCCTCTAGCTCACCCGCAGCATCCGCTCCGCGAGCACGCCGAGGGCAGGCGCTGTAGATGTTTTGGGAGCGGGGTCGCTGCGACCTGCCGGGCCTCTGCGACAGGCGCCGCTGGGAGGCCTCCAGGGCGCGCATCCTCACGGCCAGTCGGCGCACCCGCCTGGAAAAGGCTTCTCGGCAAAGCCACGGGGAGGGAGGGAGAAAAATGTCAGAGGCCTGTGGCCGCCCCCTCCCCGCCCTCGGATCCTAAGAAATTAAGGCAGTCTCCCTCCCCCACGATCGGCAAAGACTTGTAGATGATCAATAAAAGTGTGCTGGACGTGTGAGGCACAGCTCTACCCTTACTGAAGGGAGTCCAGTCCGCTCTCCTCCTCACTCCAGTTCCAGGCCACGGATCTCCATCCACCTTCTCCACGCCCCAGGCTCCCGCGCCCTGAGTTTCCGCGTTGATCTCCCCCGCCCCGCGCCCCTCTCCTCGCCCCAGGAACTACGATTGGAGGGAGGGAGTGGGTCCTGAGTGTACCGGGCCCTTGGGGCAGTTCAGCTCTCCTTAAGCAAGCTCTGAGCCAAGCCGCTCACCTTTCCTCCTTCGAATGGACCTTTTAATCATCATCCCCAGAAGTGCCAGCAGGATAAGGCCCAGGATGGCCGGAATCAGGATGTGAAATCCTTGATCTTCTGTGCTTCCAGACAGGCCATGGTTGAAGGCTCTGAGGAGAAAAGGAAAGGAAGGGAGGAAGAGAAGATCACCGAGAGAGAGGTTTAAGGAAGAACTGTTGAGTGGCCAACATTTTTGGAGATGGGCTTGTCCCTTTGTGTTAAGGAGCCCCCCACCCTACCCTACCCCCAAAAAGTCTTGTCTATGGAGTTTGGAAACCTGGGTTTAAATTCAGGTTCTGCCTTTTACTGGCTGTGTGATTTTGAATAGATCACTTAACTCCTCTGAGCCTTATTTCCCCATAAATGGGGATGGTAAAACCTGTACCATACAACTATGAAGAGTGTGAAACCAAATAATGGCCATAAAGAACTTAATGCACTTGGTCTCTAGTGGGGCCCAATAAATGTTAGCCCCCCTTCCAAATTTCTGCCCTTCGGTTTCTTCACAAGGTTGTTTTTAGTAGTAAATATTAGTTAGCACCATGTAACTGTCTGTTGAAAAGAGGATGTTTTTCACACGGTGTTTTCTCTGCCGGGAAGGGCAGCTCTCCTGCTCTACATATTAAAATTTTGCTTTCCTTAATGAGTCGGGACAAAAGTCCTCTTTTCTTTCCCGATCATGGTAAGCCAGAATCATTTTTTTTCTCCATTCTATGTTCCCAATTTTTGTGTTCATACCCTTTACAACCCTCACCACAGTCAAACTTGCATTAGTTAGGAAGATGTGGATATTGCATGTTATCATCTTTTACATCTTTAGAATATAACACAGCCCCTGGCACATTGTAGAGGCTCAAAATGTTTGTTGAATTGATTTGACTCACCAGTAAGTTGCTGGGATATACTGAACTAGTAAACTAGGAAATCGTGTCTCTATTTAAAGCCACTAAGCTCTCCTGACCTCAATTTCCTCATCTATAAAACCCAAACGATCTTGGAGATCCCTTTCTACACTAACGTGTTTGTCTTTGGTTAGGCAAAAATAATTCCAATTATTTTCAGTTTTCTTAAGGGGTCTGGCATAGTGCTGCCCCCTAGTGTTCTATTGCAGCACTTCCCTGGACTAAGCCTAGCCTTTGGACCAGTGCTGTTCAATAGAAATATGAGTCATATATGCGATTTTAAATGTTCTAGTAACCACATTTTTTGAAAGTGAAAGTAATTTTGATAGGATATTTTATTTATCTAAAAACATCTAAGATTTCATTTCTACATATATTCAATGTAAAATTATTGAGATTTACTACATTCTTTTTTGTATTAAGTCTTCCAAATCTAGATTTCAGTCCAGATTTGCCATAGTTCAAGTGCTCAATAGCCATATATGGCTACTGGCTACTACATTGGGCAGCACAGCTTTAGAACAATAGTTCTCAATCTTAGGTGTATTTAGAATCATCTGGAGAGTCTTAGAAAAGTATCATTTTCGGGCCGCATTCCCAAGAATCTGGTTAAGTTGTTCTGTGGTGGCCTAAACATCATCACTTTTTTCTTCAAGCTCTCCCAAGGCAATTCTAATGTAACAACAGCAGCTTAGTAAATATCCGGCACTCGCTCTGTTGCATTAATTCTCACACCAGACCCACTGAGGAAGGCGGCTGGTCAGAATAAAGTCGTAACAGCTGGGGCCCCCTTGGTCAGAACACAGCCCTGAGACCCTGCCTGGAAACCCCCCGAGGGGAGGCCGTTGTATGAGAACAAAGCTGTAACCCGTACAGCCAAAAAAAGCCAAGACCCTGGTCACGAGGTCCCATTTGAAACACCTGAGCTCAGAAGCCCCAGATAACTCCAAACAGAAAGGCCTCGCTCTTGGTTCCCTGAAAGTTGACAGGTGAAGGTAGAAAGGCAACCGACCAGGCTGGCAAATAGCTGAGATCCCACCTTAATATGGGGAGGAGAGAGGAGGAAAGGCCTAAAAAGGCCTCAACCCTGGGGGTCCACGTTGTGCATCTCACCCTGTAGCACACCTGTGTCTTGGGTGTGTACGCTCTTTTTTTTCATTAATTAATAAACTCATTTTACTGGCCTCATTAAACTGGCACATCTCTGAATTCTTTCTTGTGATGAAGCCAAGAACCTAGAAACCCAGAGGTGACAAATGAAGGAGCTGAGATACAGAGAAGGTAAATGACCTGTCTGCGCAGGGCCAGTTGGTGAACTCAGGCACCCGAAGCCATCCTTTCAACTTCTACAATACTGCAAGCTGTGTGGCTCCCACTGCATTGGTACATAATAAGCATGGTGCTACTTAATGCTGTAAATGGTTGTGCAAGATTGAGCAGTCTTCTTTAGAGTTCTTCCTTGTCAAAAAGAGATCTGCACGAATGTGGAGTGACTGAAGGACTGGGGTCCCATCTCTACAGGACCTCCTGCTGGGGCATCGACAAGTATATTCCTAATGGAACTAATGAGTCAATTGCTGTATTCCTAGGTAGTGTATTTTGCATGGTCTTCTAGAGAAGAGTCAGGAAGCTTCTCTAATTGTGCACATTTCAGGAAGATTTCAGTGGCTCTCCTACCTCTAGCCTACTTTGCTGGGAGATGAGCCTATCCTGGACCAGGGAAGGCCTCTTACCTCTGCCTGTGCAGCCTGGTGTGGTGGTTGTCGCTGGCTGTCCGGAGCCTGAGCAGCTCCGCCTGAGCTGAGGTCTTTGAGGCTGTGGTGGATGGCAGGAGGCTTGGGGGCTTGACAGCAGTTACTGAAGATACACTGGCAACTTGAGGATGGTGGGTGATGGGTGAAGTGGGGGTGGGGGGGTGGGCTGGAGGGGTCTGAGTCCTTTGAGCTGGTGTGGTTACTGCAGGTGACAGCAAGAAAGAGTGGCCTTTCACATATACATCTTAGTCTCAGCGGGATTGGGTCACCGTCTCTTTCCCAAACACACACTTCCCTTTTACCCAGACAACCTTTGCTCTTATAGTCCTCATGGCCTGGAATGCCTTCCCAGCAGGCCATCTATACCCAGTGCATTCCTATCTTTATTTGCTTCAAATGCCATTTTTTCCAGGAAGCCTTCCCTGATTTCCCAGACAGAGTACTCACTGTCCTCTGAGCATGGGAAAAAAGCTTATTTGTAATTTTGTTCCCACTCTTCCTTGTGCTATATTTGTGTGCTTGTCCATTCTCTCCCATCCCGCACCTACCAGTTATAACCTTGGATATATGATCTGTTCAATTACACGATCCCTTTTGTCACTCAGCAGGGTTCTCTAGTGAGTGTAATAATGTTCAATTAATGTCTAACTCACATGGTAGACATGAGGATATGATAGGAATATTGCATGTTGAAAGTGTTTTAAACTGGAAAATGACATAGAAATGTAAAGGTATCCTTAGCATGATCATCATTGATCTTTTTATTGAAAAATAGAATTGTTAAAATCCTGGATACCAGCAGGCAGAAGACAGCAGAAGGCATGACACCTTCTGGCTGGGAAATTTCTGCCGAGTTTTGGTTGTGACAGTCATTCATAAAGAGCTAGATTTTGTGAATGGAGCACAAACTTCCATTGCTTTGGTGCCACCTGGTGGTGATATGTGAGTTCTGCAAGTGGACCAGGTGTCCAGGCAGTAGGGCAGGCTTGAGAGACCTGGAAAGCAGATCTCAGGGAAATATACATCTGAGATTCACATCTGCTCACCACCCACTCTATGGACTGAGTGCACCCCCCCTCCCCTGCTCTTTACAATGCCCTATCATTTCCTCCACCTCTCCTACCCTAGCTTTGTCAAACTGACCTTTGGATATGAATTCAGGAGTGGTATCTGCAGGCACATGGGGCCAAAGTGTAGTAAAGGCCATTGGCAGCTGTAGAAGTCTAGGAAACCATCTTGAAGGCTCAGGTTCCAGCATCTCTTCCAAGAATGGATTATACTCTGTTGGAGGCAAGAGGAAGACATTGGTGGACTCTAGGAGGTGCCTGAAGCCTGGGGAAGGCACTCTTAGTGTGAGTGGAGGCTGACTCAGCCAAGGTTGATAGCAGTGAGGCAATGGCAGCTGATCCACCCACAGGAACAGAACAGGAATTGGCCTCAGGGCTGCCTGAATGAAATGTTATTCTCCCAGATCCCAATCAACCTTTCCTGCAAAACTATCAAAGGCCACTGGTATTCTAGGTGGTGAATTAATGCTGCAAGTGTATGGGAGAATCCGTGGAACAGAGGAGAAAAGAAGGATTTAGGAAAAATAAGGAATGATCAGACCACAAAGTAACAAGTTTGTCTTACAAAAGAGAGTGCCTTTCTTTAAACGCATCCCTGATATTTCTCATGAGGCAATTATATAGGACAACTATGTCTTTTTGCTTCCCATCTCCTCTAGTCTCATAACCTGTCCTCAATCCCACCTCCAGCCCCTCATGCCCTGGGTAGGATGGACAATGCAAGGACAGCACCTATCTCATTCCTTTCTTGCACACTGGATGGAAAATGCTATGGACCACGGAGGTCCTTGACTCTGAGTTTTCAGCTATGTGGATCCCATTTATTATTGGACTGGCTAATATGGCAATAGTATAAGGGTTTGGGGAACTGTTGAAGTCAGATGGTTGCTGCAACCTTCCCAAGTGGAAAAGTCTCCTGGGTGAGTGGCACCTCCAGCCAGTCAGGGCACCTACCACTGTTAACCCTCAGGGTGACTTGCTGGGTTTTGCCCCGGTCCGTGTTCTTGCCCGCCCCACAGGCATAGACTCCACTGTCACTCTCGGCCAGCTCTGTCACCTCCACCAGGAATAGATTCTTGTCTGGGTATTGCTGGAGGGTGACTCGGCTCCTGTATTCCTCCTTGACAAAGTTCGTATTGGACACCACGGTGGAACACACTCCAGATGCAGCCACTATCCGGCACAGATATACCCTCTCGTGCAGTTCAGGAAGTGGGCACACGATGGTAATGGATCCACCTAGCTCTCCCTCCAGCGTTACTTCTGGGAGAGTCTTCAGAGCTCCAGATACTGCAGGGAGAGGGAGATAATGCAGAGGAAACCCCACCTCCAGTTTATCCCAACCCCAGCCACACTCCCAACTCCAGCCCTATCTCCAAACCTCACCCTGTTCCCAGCCCAACCTCATTATCAGCCGAAGCCTCAGCCAGGCTTTAGCCTTAGCCCCAACCTGAATCTCTTGCATTAGCCTCATTCTCAGCCTCTTCCTGTCCCCAACCCTCTTCACAACTTCAGTGTAGCTTTATATCCATCCTCAGCTTTACACCCAAGCTCGAGTCTCAGCCAGACTCTTTTCAGCCCCATCCCGAGGCTTAACCTAATCCTCAGCCCCAACCCCAGCCTCATCACCAAACCTAAACCTCTAAGGACCCAGACACCAAACCCCTGAGAATAGTCAAACCTGCAAAACCCACTCCAAGGAGAGGTAATATGCCACGGATGACCCCGTGCACATTATTATTAGTTATAATAATATTTGCTCATCAATTGCAAAAGAGCACAAGTGACGTCAGTGTGGCGTTGGGAGGCATGGTGCAGTTATGTGGCAAAGGGTTTGTCTTTTCAGTTTTGTTTTGCTCAGATCCACCCAACCAATCATTCACTCCCAAGTATTGACTGAATGACTTGATTGTGACAGTAAGATGACCGCATCCTTCCTCTCACAGAATTAATCATTTAGCGGGTGATGCAGACAAACGGACAGTCACTGCAGCACGGTGTTCTGAACCCCACGACAGATAGCACAGGTTTCCTTGGAAGCACCAAACAGGCCATCTGATCCAGACTGTTGCAGGGGATTATGTAGTCTGAGGAAGGCTTTCTGGAAGAAGTGAAGTTTAAGTTGTGGCCTAAAGAAATGAGGAATGGGCATGGAAAGCAACTGAGAATGATGATACTGAGGTAGGGAACACAGGAGAAAAAGCAAGGGTGTTGGCCACTGTGTGTTCTTGGGTGCATAGGTGTGCACACATTGTATATGTGTTGGGGAGGGTGTGGCGCAGGGAGGAAAAAAAGATCTGGTTCTTCAAGACATATAGACCAATGGAATAGAATTGAGAGTTCAGAAATAAACCCTCAAATTTATGGCCGATTGATTTTTGACAAGGGTTCCAAGTCCACTTAATGGGGAAAGAATAGTCTCTTCAACAAATGGTGCTGGGAGAACTGGATATCCACATACAAAAGAATGAAGGAAGACCCCTACCTGACACCATATACAAAAATGAACTCAAAATGGATCAATGATCTAAATATAAGAGGCAAAACTATAAAATTCCTAGAAGAAAATATAGGGGAACATCTTCAGGACTTTGTACTAGGCAATGGATTCTCATGAGGAACAAAAGAAAAAAATAGATAAATGGGACTTCATCAAAATTAAAAACTTTTGTACACCAAAAGGATATTATCAAGAAAGTGAAATGACAACCCACAGAATGGGAGAAAATATTTAGAAACCATATATCTGATAAGGGTTTAATATCCAGAATAAAGAACACTTACAACTCAACAACAAAAAGACAAACAACCCAGATAAAAAATGGGCATAAGACTTGAATAAATAATTCTCCAAAGAAGATATATAAATGACCAATAAGCAAATGAAAATATGCTGAACATCATTAGCCACTAGGGATATGCAAATCAAAACCACAATGGGATACCACCTCACACCTACTAGAATAGCTACTATAAAAAAACTAAACAGAAAATAACAATTGTTGAAAAGGATGCAGAGAAATAGGAACGCTCACACATTGTTGGTTGTAAAATGGTGACGCTGTTGAAGAAAACAGTTTGGTGGTTCCTCAGGAAGTAAAGTATAAAATTACCATATGACCCAGCAGTCCCACTTCTAGGTATATACCCCAAAGAATTGAAAGCAAGGACTCAAACAGATATTTGCACACCAAGGTTCATAGCGGCATTATTCATAATACCAAAAGGTGGAAGCCAAGTGTTCATTGATGGAAGAATGGATAAACAAAATGTGGTATATATGTGCAATGGAATATCATCCAGCCATGAAAAGGAAGTTCTGATACAACCTACAACATGGATGATCCTTGAATATGTCATGTGGAGTGAAATAAACCAGACACTAAAGGACAAATATTGTATGATCTCACTTATATGCAATAATTAGAATATGCAAATCCATAGAACCAGGAATTAGAATGCAGGTTACCAGGGGGCAGGGACAGGGGTAGAGAATGGAGAGTTAATGCTTAATTGGTAAGAGTTTCTCTTCGGGGTGATGGAAGAGTTTTGGTAATGAATGGTGGTGATGGAAGCACAATACTGTGAATGTAATTAACACCATTGAATTGTATATTTTAAAGAGGTTAAAATGGGAAATTTTAGGTTGTATATATGTTCCCAGAATAAAAAATTTAAAAAACCCATAGAATTGTACCACACAAAGAGTGAACCCTGATGTAAACTATGGACTACAGGTAATAGTTTAGTTATAATAATATTTGCTCATCAATTGCAATAAAGACATCACACTAATTCAAACTATAATAGGGAAAACTGTGTGTATGTGGGGGCATATATGGGAACTCTGTACTTTCTGCACAATTTTCTGTAAAGCTACAACTGCTCTAAAAATTTTTTTTTTAAAAAAATTTGTATCCTATAGCTGCAAGAAGACAGATCTAACACAGCTGAGCCTGTTAGAGAAAAGGGTAAGACCGTGTATGATTAATTGTTAACTAAGTGTCTGCATATGTCTGGGAAGAGTTTTCATAGGGTAAAGTATATGTGCCTTGGGGTGAGGTTGGGAAGCCGGGGTGGAGGAGGAGAGCGTCTTCCAGGCAGAATGAGCAGCCCCTGTAAAGACCGGGATGTAAGAGAGAACATGGCATGATCGTGGAGCAGAGAGAACGCCACAAGCTTCCTGAAACTCATCCACAGACCGCACATTAAGAACAGCTCTGAAGAAATTTAAGCAAATAAGGAGAGTCAGGGAGAGCGCTGGGGAAGAGGCAAGGCTTGAGGCTTCTGGGTGAGCCAAGAGGTCCTTGGAGGACATTCCAGGCACAAGGAAGAATGACAGCAATGAAGAGGTAAAAACAAACTTGGGAGCATGGGGTGGGGGTTAAAGGAGGGTAGGAGAGGGGCAGACTGTGTTTTTTGCCTTTTAGTATGCCCTGTGATTTTTTGTTGAAAAATCATGTACCGGGTAAAAGGAACTGAGGTGAATAACCTTTCCTGTGAAGTTTATTTGTCTAGGAGTTTGGCTATGTTTACTGTTTGCTTTAGCTGTAGGTGTCAGAGGCTAAAATTTCCCCCGGTTGTCCTTGTTTTTGTCTCCCCTGTTGGGTCGGAGCCTTGCAGTTCTCTCTGTTGTCATCCCCTTTTATTATCCAGGAGCCCTCTTCATGTCATGATAGGTGTGGGGGGAGGAGAACATTCCAGAATCCTATGATTTGGTCTCAGGGTTTTGGTGAGCCTGTGTCCTGGGCTGCAAGCTTCACAGGGACTTCTCAGCTTTTTTCCCTCCCTACTCCCTAAGTGAGACAGGAAGGCTAGAGGGGCCTGGAGTTCAGTCCTACCCTTCCCCAAGTTGATTAGGCTCAGGTAATAGAGTTTCTTTTGAGGGCAGTCGTTTGTTAAGGAGAATGGACCGCTCTGGGCATATTTCAAAATGGTTACTTTCCCTTCCCCTTGCTGCACCATGAAAGACGTTTTCTCTGGTCTTCACTCTGAGAACATTGGGGGGCTCTTGGAGGTAAAACTCAGGAAAGCGTGGGAACACCCCTAAAACTGGGCCTCCCAGAGTCTTTAACTCTCAAATTAGTCCACACTGAGCCTCCAGCAATTCATCAATTACAGTCTAAGCATTCCTGACAGCATTGGCTCCAGAAGAGTTTCTGTCCTTTGGCTTCTGAGCTTAAGGTATGGTTCCTTTTATCAGTTTCTCTCCTGTTTGGGGGACAGTGGTTTGCCCTGGCACTTCACTTCTCTGATGGCTCGAAGAAGAGTTGGTTGTTTTCCAGTTTGTTCAGCTTTTTTCTTGTTGTTAGGCTGGGAGAGAAGACTTCCAAGCCCTTTACATGCCAGACCAGAAACCAAAAGTCCTTCAACTACACTTGAGTGTCTATGACGTATTTCAAACTTATAGTGTGCAAAAGAACACTCTTGATTTCTCTTCCCAAACCTGCTCTTTCATACACTCTTCCCGTCTCAGTAAATGGCACTGTAATCGATCCAGCTGCCGAGGCCCAATACTCATCCCCTTACTAAAGAATCAAGAATGAATTTGAGTTGTGTTTGTGTGTGTACTAGGTTACAACAACAAGCGTATTTATTTTTATGCATCAAGCTAAATGAGATTTGAAAGCCTGCACCATATGATACTGCTTTGCTCTGTCAAGGAATCCATACACAGCTCCAGGCACTGTGACCTACAGCCTGTGCTTCATGCGCTGGCCTCTGGGGACATTTACAGGACCAGGGGCAAGAGTACAAATGAAGACTCAAATACCACAAGTCTAAATATTTTTAAATTATAACTCAAGCTAATAAACTGTTGAATAAAATATGTGCTAGCTCCCTATCTTGACAATTTCAAAATAGGGATGTCTATTCCCGAACAAGGCTGTGCAGGGGAAACTGAACCAAGGCATCCTGCTCCCAGCTCTGGCCTTTCTCCTTGAACGAATAAGAAACTTTCAATTCTCAATGAGCTCACCATTTCAGAAACAAAATAAGAATACACATTGAGCCACATTACAAGACAAAATGTGATCAGCTTGTTGGGTTCAGAAGAAGGGACTCAGGAAAATCTAAAAGAAGGTGGCATTTGAGATGGACTTTGAGGACCCCTCACTGGTGGAGGTGAGAGGAAGGATTTTTCTGGCAGAAAGAAGAGCATGAGCAAAACACAGTGGCAGGAATGTCCAGAATGTGTGTAAGGAGGAGTACTGTTTGGATGGAGGTTAGGAAAGTGCAGGGGAGTTTGGTAAACTCAGAGTGTAAGTGACAAATGCAAAGGAGCAGTTTGTATTTAATTCAGTAGGCAGTGGGAGCCACTGACGGTTTTTGGAAAGGGTAATCCTGTGATTAGAGTCAAGCTTTAGGTAGGTTCATCTGGAGCTACATGTATACTGAGTTGGAGGAAGTAGGAAAGACAGTTAAGAGATGATTATGCGTTCTTTTCCTTTCCATTCCCCAAGGTGTCATCGCTTCTGATCCTGGTAATTGTGCATCTAGAAACTGCATGAGTTGGTCATTGATTGGCTCAAGGTCTGGGTGGGAATAAATGAAAATAGATGGTAAAAAGCTAGTCTGGGAAAGTATATGTGTGTGTGTGAAGAAGGGAATGTTGTGGGGTGGGGGTGGTTATATAAGAACTTTCTGTGAGATTTTTCTGTAAACCTAAAATTTCTCTAAAACAAAAGTTTTATTTATTTACTTTTAAAGTCAATCTGGCATTTAACTGTTATCAGAGACAGTTAAAGTAGATGGAGTAGCTGGTTTGGGTGGTACCAAAGAAGAGTCCAAGTTTAAGTGTTAGGCATCTTGGTGGGCTGTTGAAATGGGGGTGCCCAGGAGACAGTTGTAAATTGAGATATGGAATTTAGGAAATAGATTAGGACTACAGAACAGACTAGGGAGTCTCCATTTAGAGATGAAATTCAAAAATTCAGGAATGAAAGAGCCCCAAAGAGACTTTAGAGGTAAGAAAGAAAGAACTATGTAGGCACTTACGACAAAATCCCATATTAATGGGCTGGCATGTCTGGGAGAAGTGATATCTTCAGCCCTTATGAGTTAACACCTGAGCCGAATAGAAGCGTCTGGAGAGAAAGGCACTAGCAAGGAGTGGGGAGACCTCCAGTGTCTCACATGGCTCACATCCTTGCCCCGGCCCTAGTGCTGGTTTGCAGCTGAATCCATCCAAGAAACATCAGAGCCTGGCAACTCCCATAGCGTGGCCAAGTCAACTCTCATGTCTGTACAGTGGTGTATCCCCACAGCACTTACCTGGCAGGAAGTAAAGTGACCAAAGCCAGAGGTCCATGGCTCCTTCCAGAGCAAGATCCCATCCGAGAGCTGCTGGAGAGGGGGACAGACACCCACGGCTCACCCAGGAGCTCTTCACAGTCTGAAGCTTGAAAGAGGTTTCTTTCCCCCACGAGAAGGAAGACTTGAAAATGAGGAAATGGCCATCTGCCTTGTTGCCTAATTAGTCTCATGCTAAAAGGAAAATACCAGCAAGAGGCAGCGGAAGTCAGCAATTGAGAAAACATATTGTGTTGAGTGAGGGTGGGTCACCAAGTTTAGAGGGCCTCCAGACAGCTTCTTAAGACTATATTTACGAGTAGGCATGACATCTCTTTGTCTTCAGTGCTTTTTCTTAGAGGGGACTCCCATGCTTTATGTATATTAATTCAGTCCTGAGCCAGTTTCATTTTATCCTCTGTCTTCAGGATAAAAGAGCCCCCTCACCATTTTTTGCCCCCATCTGATGAAGGCTGTACAGAAAGAAGCTGGGGCCTGAAGTCAGAAGATGCTGTTTGTAGTTCTTACCAGTGACCAATGAACTCATTCAACAAATATTTTCACGTACCCAGTACATGGGGATGTTAATTTCTGGACCTGGAGCAATTCACTAAGTTTCTCTGAGCCTCAATTTCTTTATCTGTGAAGTGAAGGGTAGGAGGATGATCTCTGGTGTTCTGTGGAACATCATTCCAGGGGTCTTACTCACAGCTTGCCCCACACGTGGACCAGCCATCCCTCGTCTCTCCCAACCACCTCCGTGAGGTGGCTACCCTCCAGCAGGGGTCCAGGCCACTGTCCAGGGACTCCAGGGGTGATGCCAGGATCAGGGTATGACAGATCACACAGCAGCTCTACCTGAAGTCACAGCAGCCTGGCAGACCGACCCTCTAGGACCCTGAGGGTCCTGGGGAGAGGCCCAGTGACTGACGAGGAAGACAGCGATGCTGAGGCAATCAGCCATGAGGGATCATGGAAGGAACTTTGGACTCAAGTCAGAAGACTGGATTCTGGTCCTGCCTTGGCATGTTCTAACTTTGGGCAAGCCTCCCTGGGCCTCAATTTTTTTATCTATAAAATAGGGATGATTCCCGTCCTGCCTCCCTCACACAGGCCAGGAGAAATCACAGACAGGGAAGTGCTTTAAGAATGCTTTAATGCAGAGATGTGCAGGGTTAGTACATATGAGTTAACACCTGAGCCGAATAAAAGTGTCTGGAGAGAGGAGCACTGGTAAGGAGAGGGGAGGCCTCCAGTGTCTCACACGACCCCCATCCTTCCCGGCCCTAGGTGCTGGTTTGCAGCTGAATCCATCCAAGAAACATCAGAGCCTGACAACTCCCATACCTGTGGCCAAGTCGAATCTCATGTCTGTGGAGTGGTGTATTCCCAGGCGTTCATTCCTGGCTCTTCCACAGTAGGCCTGTTCTCAGGCCCCATCTCCAGGCCCCACACCCTCTTCCCACAGTCTTTCTAGGGAGGGTGTGGCTGACAGAGCCATCAGGCTTCTCAGTGGTCTTGTGCAAGCCCCTTCTGCAGTCGCCCACACACATCAAGTTTGTCACTTGCTTTCAAAACAACAACATCCGCAGTGAAAGTCAAATAAGGCTCAAGCAGGTGCAGAGGAAACTGTGTGGGCAGGCAGCCTACTCTGCCCCACACCCATCTGATTTGCCAAGGCTCAGAGCAGCTGTAGTTGTGATTTCCTCCAGCCACCAATTGAGCCAAGATGTTAGACGGCAGCCACAGGCCTCTGGTTAGAGTGAGCGCCTGCCAGAGGTCTTGGCTCAGATCAGCCTCCACCCTTTCCTACTTGGAGGGCCTGTCCTAATGGCCTACAGCTGTGACACAGCTGAACTCTGCAATTCACGGGGTCTAGGCCTGGAACTGTCCTGGAGAGAGAAGGGGGAGTGAGAGAGGAGAGAGAGACAGGGAGAGGTGATGTGCATGTGACTGTAAGTGTGAAAATGTGTGATGTGTGAAGTATAAGTCTGTGAAATGTGTGAAGTGTGAGGGTATGAGGTGGCAGTGTGTGAGGTAGGAATGTATGATGTGTGAGGTGTATGTGAAATGTGTGAGTGTGGGAAATGTGTGAAGTGTGGTTGTGTGCAGTGTGAGGGTGTGAGGTGGCAGTGTGTGAGGTGGGAATGTGTGAGGCGTGAGGTGTGTGTGAACTGTGTGTGAGGTGTGGGTGTGTGGTATATGACTGTGAGTGTGCATGTGTCTATGAAGATCAGATGTTGGCTGTGCTATGGATAGGTCTGGCCAGGTGATGCTGGAAATGTGTGGAATAAGAGAGGGTCAGAGAGATTTGCACATTATGTATTACCAAAATGGAACCCTTAAACATATCATATTGGATTGTTAGGAGATAGCATTAGGGGTGACCAAGACTTCCTTAACTTTCCTTTAGCAAGACTAAACTCTAGGCAGGCTTCTCCCTGACTCCAGGCCCCTCACATCCCTCTCACTTGGGTCCTTACACTATCCAAGCACCTGAGTGCCTCCTAACTAGGTAACTCCTTATCTCCCTCTTCCTTCCTCCTGGCACTTACAGACTTCAAGTGGCCTTATTACCACAAAGGAAAACATTCTGAACCAAACGGTCCTAATGGCAACCTCAGCCATCCCTGTGATCAAACCCAACCCCCTTACTATCTTCCAAGACTTTTCTTTGAATTCACTCTCATCCCTTAAAAGCTTGCTAACCTTTGTTCCAACAGAGATGCATTCCACCTTCTCTCTCTTACCATGATAGCTATGAATAAACTCATTCTTACTGTTTCACATTGTCTGGTGTAGTTTATTACTTGAGAGGGGTTTGAGGACTGCCACAAAAGAAGTGAATCTTTGGAGTCTTAGCCAGTCTAAACTCCCAGGCCCAAGGATTTCTGGTTGACCAAGATGTTGGGATGAGATACTCTAGGGTTCTGTTCCCCCAAAGAGTTTTTGAACAATTCACCTAAACCAGCAGAGCTATCTTTCTCAGAGCTCCAGAAAAGGATTAAAGGTTACAATAAGTGGGTGAGTGCCAAAGTAAAAAATTGTAACTTAAAAATGGTAGGAAAGGACTTCCGGGAAGATGGCGGACTAGTAAGACACGGGGATCTCTTCTCCAGAAAAATAGCTAGAGAACAAGCTGAAACAGCCCCGAAAAAGATCTTCTAGGGTTTAGAACAGCAGGTGAAGGCTGCATACCACCCAGAGGAGAGAGGGACAGAAGAGGGAAATCGTGACAACAGAACCGTAAGTTGCAAGTAGCAGCTTCTGCTGCTGCTGGCACCCTCCCCCACACTCTTCAGAATTCTCGGGCCTCTGGGCCTGTGACCACAGACAAAGGGGGCTTCAGGGATCTGCCACTCCCGGAAAGGGGAGAGAGAGGGACACAGCCTTAGGCTGACTCAGGTTCTGACCTGAAATTTGGTCTGCGGAGCCCCACGGACCCTTCCACACTGCGGTTTGCCCTGGGAGCCTAGGAAGGACTGGAGAAATCCGACCCTCGCAACCTCCCTCTCTTCTAGCCTGGACTAACTGTTGAGGACTCCACGGGAGAGGGGAGAGAGAGCCTGGGGCTGACCCTGCTTTTTTTTTTTTTTAATTAATTTATTTTTTATTGTGGGTAAAAATAAAAATTTTCAAAATACATACCACTATTTGTAAAATGATATATAAATATATATGCATATATGTGCATTTGCTTACAAAAATGTTATTTATATATATATAAATATATTTTAAGAGGTGCTTAGATTACCGAAAATATTACATGGAAACCCCTGGGATTCCCATGTTGCCCACCTCCCACACCTCCCACCACATCCCATACAAACATCTCCCACAAGTGTGGCCCACCACCCTCAATGGACTT
The DNA here is from genome assembly GCA_026826555.1 of Tolypeutes matacus. Classification (NCBI taxonomy): domain Eukaryota; kingdom Metazoa; phylum Chordata; class Mammalia; order Cingulata; family Chlamyphoridae; genus Tolypeutes; species Tolypeutes matacus. The sequence continues at coordinate 48,893,246 of JAKSZT010054304.1, forward strand.
ACACATCCTGGGGCCTTGCCACCAACCATAGACCACAGTTCATATCATAGACCACACTCTCTCCCACACAGTTCTGAGTGGTGTGTGCTGATTTAAAATGGCCTACATCTGTTGCCACAACGGTACTCAGGACAACCTCCAAATCCCAAAGAAGCCCCTGTATTTCAACTACTCGTCCCCTCCCTGCCCAAAAAGTGTCAAGTGGCCACTGGCTCCACCTCATTGTTATAATTTCTTCCATTGCTAGAATCACCATATGTGTACAACCGAATAGCATCAAGTCCACTCTAGTCCATAGTTCTTCCCCCAATCCTGAGGGGACTGGGATGGTGATGTCCACTCAACCTCCAAGTGAGAGAGGGCTTATATCCCATGGATATGGCGGGTGGGATGATCCTTCCTGCAGATGCAGGCCCTCTCTATTCCCTGGGATGGCCGTTGCCCATCGTTGTCTCCTCTCCAGGTGACTTGGATGAGTCCATTGAGCTGTAGGGTAGGAGTTGCAGCTCACCGAGATTCCACACACACCGGGCACATAGGTAGGCTAGAGGCTCCAGTCTCTGGAAGTATACCTAAAAACTTCTGCATCACATATAGGTTTGAATAGAAGGGACTGATGAACCATGTGCAGGGAGGACTTATTTGAGTCCAATTCTGTCACTCTCAGGAGCACAGATTCCAAAATAGAGCCCACTGATAAGGCATCAGTCTCTGGGGCTATCCCCCCTTATATAGGACCTGGGTGTCTCCAGAGCTCTCAGGAGCCCCTCTGTGTGGGGTGATAGGCACTTAGATGTTCTATGAGCTCCTACTGAGGTGTGCGTAAGAGTTACCTCTGGGATGACCTCCCGACTCTCTTTGAAGTCTCTTAGCCACTTGAACTCCTTGAGTGAAGCAAGCCAGGCACTGAAGGATGAACAGTATATGACCTTACTGACCCTGCTTTTGACTCCCAGGTTTGGTCTGCCCTGTCCCGAGAGCTCTTCCAGGCTGGGTGGGGCTGCGCCATTGTTTGCCTTGGAGCCTGCAAGGGGCTAAAGATATACAAACCTCCCAATCTCCTCCTCTACTAACAGGGACTGATTGTGAGGATTCAGAAGGAAGTGGAAATATTTCCTAGCTGGGAAAAGGGGGGCACTACGAGAGAAGTCTGGAGAACTGTCTCAGAAAGTTTGAATCACAAGGCTCTTAGCCCCCAGACAGGAAGCTCTATCACATTGATCTGGTCTGTATCACAACAAATACGCTCTGACCAGGCATTGAATTGAGAGCTGCCAACAAGTTCCATCTCCTGGCAGACCAAGGAAGTGCACATAAGAAAATGAATAAGTAAGAGAGGCTTTTCCTGGCCTCTATAGCCTCCCTGCCCAAGGCCCTAGGAAACGACTCTACAACCAATTACTGGGTCCAGTGCCCAGTTTTGAGCAACCAGCAGAACAATCCTAACAATCAAGATTGAGCCAAAAATCAAAGAGCTGTGGTAACTCACAGCCTCCTGCCATTAAAACCCCATAAAAGAGAAAGGGATAGAACATCTAAGTAAAATACAACCTAACCAGATGCCTAAGCACCAGCAAAAAATTACGAGCCATACTAAGAAAATAGAAGACATGGCCCAAGAAAAGGAATACAGCAAAGTCCCAAAAGAGATGCAGAATTTGAGAGAACTAATCAGTGAGATGAGCACAAATTTCCAAAATCAAATTAATGAGATGAAAGAGAATATAGTTAAAGAGATCAATGACATCAAGAAGTCATTGAGTGAACACAAAGAAAAATTTGAAATCCTGAACAGAAAAGTAACGGAGTAAATAGGAATGAAAGACACAATAGGTGAAGTCAAAAATACATTTGAAGCATACAACAGCAGACTCAAAATGATAGAAGAAAGAATAAGTGATACTGAAGGCAGAGCAGCTAAAATTGAAGAGAGAAATGAACAGAGAGAGAAAAGATGGAAAAAATTGAGCAGGGGCTCAGAGAGTTGAATGACAACACAAAACGCAACAACATACGTGTCATGGGAGTTCGAGAAGGGGAAGAGAAAGGAAAAGGGGCAGAAAGAGTATCTGAGGAAATAATACCTGAAAATTTCCCAACTCTCATGAAAGAAATGAACTTACATGTCCAAGAAGCACACCGTACCCCAATAAGAATAAATCCAAATAGACCTACGCCAAGACACGTATTATGCAGAATGTCAAATGTAAAAGATAAAGAGAAAATTCTCAGAGCAGCAAGAGAGAAGAAAACCATCATGTACAAAGGACGTCCAGTAAGACTTTGTGCAGATTTCTCTTCAGAAACCATGGAGGCGAGAAGACAGTGGTATGATACAATTAGGAAACTGAAAGAGAAAAACTGCCAGCTGAGAATTCTTTATCCAGCAAATATGTCCTTCAAATATGAAGGTGAATATAAAGTATTCACAAACAAACAGAAACTAAGAGAGTTTCAAAAAAAGAATCCACCTTTGCAGGAAATATTAAAGAAAGCCTTAGAACCTGAAAAAAAAGATAGGAGAGAGAGACTTGGAGGAGAGTATGGAAGAAAGAAAAGCAGAAAAGATAACCAAAAGAGTAAAAAGAAAGACAAAAATAAGATGACATATGAGAACCAAAGAATAAAATGGAGGAAGTAAATAGTGCATTTTCAGTAATATAATTGAATGTGAATGGATTAAATTCCCCAATCAAAAGGTACAGGCTGACAGAATGGATAAAAAAACATGAGCCATCCATATGCTGCTTACAAGAAACTCACCTCAGACACAAGGATACAAGCCGGCTGAAAGTAAAAGGTTGGAAAAAGATGCTCCATGCGAATAGTAAACAGAAAAGAGCAGGGGTAGTTATACTAATACCAACACATTTTATGAAGCCAACATCACCCTAATACCAAAGCCAGATAAAGATTCCACAAGAAAAGAAAATTACAGACCAATCTCTCTCATGAACATAGATGCAAAATTTCTCAACAAAATACTTGCAAATGGAGTCCGACAGCATATCAAAAGACTTATACATCATGACCAAGTGGGATTTATTCCTGGTATGCAAGGCTGGTTCAACATAAGAAAATCAATCAATGTAATACAACACATTAACAAATTGAAGGAAAAAAACCACATGATCATCTCAATAGATGCAGAAAAGGCATTCAACAAAATCCAACATCCTTTTTTGATAAAAATACTTCAAAAGATAGGAATAAAAGGAAAATTCCTCAATATGATAAAAGGTATATATGAAAAACCCACAGCCAACATCATACTCAATGGGGAAAGGTTGAAAGCTTTCCCCCTAAGATCAGGAACAAGACAAGGATGCCCACTGTCACCATTGTTATTCAACATTGTACTAGAAGTTCTAGCTAGGGCAATTAGACAAGACAAAAAAATTAAAGGCGTCCAAATAGGAAAAGAGGAAGTAAAACTCTCACTGTTTGCGGATGACATGATCCTGTACTTAGAAAATCCTGAAGTATCCATGACAAAGCTACTTAAACTAATAAATGAGTTCAGCAAAGTGGCAGGATACAAGATCAACATGCAAAAATCAGTAATGTTTTTGTACACTAGTACTGAACAACCTGAGGAGGAAATCAGGAGGAAAATTCCATTTTCAATGGCAACAAAAAGACTCAAATACCTAGGAGTTAATTTAACCAAAGAAGTACAGCACCTATATGCAGAAAACTACAAAACAATGCTAAAAGAAATTTAAAAAGACCTAAACAAATGGAAAGACATTCCGTGTTCATGGATTGGAAGAATAAATATCGTGAAGATGTTAGTCTTGCCCAAACTGATTTATAGATTCAATGCAATACCAATCAAAATCCCAACAGCTTACTTTACAGAATTAGAGAAGGCAATTACCAAATTCATCTGGAAGGGTAAGTGCACCCGAATAGCCAAAAGTATTCTAAAAAAGAAGAGCAATGTGGGAGGAATTTCATTGCTTGACCTTGAAACATATTACAAAGCTACAGTGGTCAAAACAGCATGGTATTGGCATAAAGATAGACATATCGATCAGTGGAATAGAATTGAGAATCCAGAAATATACCTTCACCTATACAGTCAACTGGTTTTTGACAAACCTACCAAGCCCACGCTGATGGGAATAAACAGTCTCTTCAACAAATGGTGTTGGGAGAACTGGATATCTATAACCAAAAGAATGAAAGAGGACCCCTATCTCACCCCCTATACAAGAATCAACTCAAAATGGATCAAAGATCTAAATAGAAAAGCCAGGACCATAAAAGTACTAGAAGAAAATATAGGGAAACATCTTCAAGACCTTGTAGTAGGTGGTAGTTTCTTGGACCTCACACCCAAAGCACGTGCAACAAAAGAAAAAGTAGATAAATGGGACTTCCTCAAAATTAAACGCTTTTGCACCTCACAGGACTTTGTCAGAAGGGTGAAAAGGCAGCCAATTCAATGGGAAAAAATATTTGGAAATCACATATCTGATAAGGGTTGAATATCCAGGATATATAAAGAGATGTTACAACTCAACAATAAAAAGACAAATGACCCAATTAAAAAATGGGCAAAAGACTTGAATAGACATTTCTCCGAAGAAGAAATATAATTGGCAAAAAAAAACACATGAAGAAATGCTCAACATCACTCATGATTAGGAAATGCAAATCAAAACTACAATGAGATATCATTTCACACCTATCAGAATGGCCACTATTAAAAAGACAGAGAACTACAAGTGTTGGAGAGGATGTGGAGAGATAGGAACACTTCTCTGTTCGTGGGAATGCAGGATGGAGGACTGTTTGGCAGTTCCTAAAGAAGTTGAATATAGACTTGCCATGTGACCCTGCAATACCACTACTGGGTATATGCCCAGAAGAACTGAGAGCAGTGACACGAACAGACATCTGCACACCGATGTTCATAGCCACATTATTCACCATTGCCAAAAGTTGGAAACAACCCAGGTGTCCATCAACAGATGAATGGATAAACAAACTGTGGTCTATTCACACGATGGACTATTATGCAGTTATAAGAAGAAATGAAGTCATAAAGCATATGGCAACATGGATGAACCTGGAGGACATTATGTTGAGTGAAGCAAGCCAGACACAAAAGGACAAATACTGTATGAATGCATTACTATGAACCAAATATATTATGTAATATATTGTTTGATTAAAAAAATTTTTTTTACATGTATCCATTACATTTAATTGAGAAATGTATATATTTATTCATCTGTGTTTATTTTTTAGTTTTTAATTGTTTATGTTTTCAATTATTAAATGTACATAATAAAGTTAAAAAAAAATGGTAGGAAAACCTCATGACACCTTTCTGGCCCCTCTGCCTCAGTGTGGAACCAGGCTGCACTCTCAGTACAGGTCCCTGGTTCCAGTTCTGGAGGAAGCAGAATAATCCTTTGGACATACTGGGGTGCTTGTATGCCTGTACTCATTTATCTGGTGGAAACTAAAGGACTGAATCAGGAATTCATCTCTGGTTTGCCATCCTAGTACCTTCCCTCCACACAGAAGCAGCCTGGAGGCTGCTAAATCAGTGTAAGAAACAATCAAATTGCTGTGCTCCCAGTACTAAGAGGAAAGACTGTTTCATAGGTTGGAGAGGGGGCATTCAGATTCCTTTAAAAAGGGGATTTCCTAAGGGTACCAGTGCATACCAGACTCAAAAAAATTGGAGAGGACCCTGCATCTTTGTCTCAGGCTGTTCTTTGAATTCATTGGTAAGAGGGCTAGTAGAACCAATCTCCAAAGATGGTGAAAGGTGTTTTTCTGCTTTGGTTTGTTTGGTTTTATTTGAACCTGGCATTCAAGGAAATATCTGTCATATAAATAGCTGGATACAAATTTAAGGAACAAACAACTCTGGGACTAAATTCCAGAGTTAACACATTAAAATACTAAAATGCATAGTGTCCAAGATAAGATTAAAAGTCATACAAAAAAAACCGACCAACCAACCAAACAAACAAACAAACACACACACACACACACACAAAAAAAAAAACATAGGAAATGATGACCCATTCAAAGAAAAAGATAGACTGTCAGAAATCAACAAAGAAGACAAAATTTTGTATGTGCCAAAGACTTAAGAAATGGTTTTAAATATGTTCAAAGAGCTAAAGAAAACACAAAGAACTAAAGGATATCAGAAAATCAACATATAAACAAAATGAGAATTTCAGTAAACAGATAGAAATTATAAACCAATGGAAGACCTCAATAACTGAAATGAAAAATTCCCTAAAAGGGTTTAGCATCAGAATGGAGTTAGCAGAACAAAGAAAATAAGACAAGTGAAATTATTCATTCTGAGGTGGAGCGGTGTGATGGTTTGAAGCTGTATGGACCCTAGAAAATCATGTGATAGAGAAGTCCAGGATCACTGGAAGCTGGTCTTTGAAGAGAAAGCATCACCTGACAATGCCTTAATTTGGACATTTTTTCTCAGCCTCAAAATTGTAAGCTTGTAAGCTAACACATTCCCACTGTATTTGATGAAATAAAGGCTGAAAACTACCCAAATTTACAGAAAGGCATGATATACATATCTAAGAACCTCAGTGAACCTCAAACAAGTTCTGCTTGAAGTGATCCACACCCACACACAGTATAAACAAACGGTTGAATGCCAAAAACAAAGAGAGAATATTGAAAGCTGCAAGAAAGAAGCAACACATCACGTAGAAGGGAGCCTCAATAAGATTAAGTGCCAATCTCTCATCAGAAACTGTGGAGGCAAGACAGCAGAGTAGGGGGATGACAACATATTTTAAGTGCTAAAAGAAAACAATTGCCACCAAGAATTTTTTCTTTTTCTTTTTTTTTTTTTTTACCGGGAGGTCCCAGGGATCGAACCCGGGTCCCTCCATATGGGAGATGGACGCCCAACCAGTTGAGCCACATCGACCCCCAAGAATTTTTTTATCTGACAAAATTGTCTTTCAAAAATGAAGGAGAGAATAAAACATTCCCAGATAAACAAAAGCTGAGGGAGTTTGTCACCACTAGATCTCCCCTACAAGCAATGCTAAAGGGAATTTTTCGGATAGAAAAGTAAGTATAGTAGACATTAGATCAAAACAGCATATATAAAGAAAGATCTCTGGCAAAGGTAATCACATGGGTAATTATAAATGCCAGTATTATCATATTTTGCATGTATCTCTACTTTTTACTTCGTATAGAATCTAAGATGTGAACACACAAAAATAATGATAAATCTATGGTTTTGGACATACAATGTATAAAGATGTAATCTATGACAAAAATAACATAAAGGTGGGGGGAGGAGGTATATAGTAACAAAATTTGTGTGTACCATTGAAGTTAAGTTGGCAACAAATCATATGAAATTGTTTTAGGTTTAGGATGTTAAATTCAGTCCCCACGATATCCACAAGGAAAATACCTGAAAAATATGCAGAAGGAAATGAGAAGGGGCCCAACAGGCTTTGCTACAAAATATCAACAAATACAAAAGTAGGCAATAATGGAAGAATTGAGAGGCAAAAAAGGTATAAGACTTACAAAAACCAAATGGCAAAATGGCAGAAGGAAGTGCTGCATTATCAGTAGTCACTTTAAATGTAAATTAAATAGATTAAGCTCTCCAAGGGAAAGACAGAGATTGGCAGAAGAGATAAAAAAGCATGAACGTGCTATATGTTGTTTACAAGAGACTTGCCTTAAATTCTAAGACACAAGTAAGTTGAAAGTGAAAGGATGGAAACAAATGTTCCATGCATATATTAAACAAAAACCTCTCAATGAGTTAAAAAAAAAGCTGGGGTGGTTATACTACTATCAGATAAAATAGACTTCAAGTAAAAAACTATTACACTAAAACAAAAACAAAAACAAAAACAAAAGAAAAAACCTATTACAAGGGTAAAAAAAAAAAAGGACACTGTATATTGATAAAAATGTCTATTCAACAAGATATAACAATAATGAATATATTTGTACCTGTGGCAGTTTGAAATTCTTTTATGAATCCCAAAAAGAGAACCAACCCATTTCTGTGGGTGAGACCATTTTGAATGGATTATGTCAGTGAGCTATGACCCAGGTTGATTCTCCACCCTCTTGTTGGGTCTGATAAAAACGGAGGCACAGAGAGACACACAGGAAAAGGAAGCCACCATATTTGATCCTGCCATCTGAGAGAAGACTAGAAGATTTCTTAAGTACAAATCTCCCCAAGAGGCTGGGCCCACAGAGCAGCTCAAGAGAAGATGGTGAGCCCAGAGAGGAAGACTAAGACCTCAGCCTAGATTGGCAGCCATCTTGCTTTGCCACATGTCTGGACAACAGAATTAACAGTAGCTGACTTTAGTGAGAAAACACCTCTTATGATGCCTTGGTTTGGACTTCTCACAGCCTTGGAACTGTAAGCTTTTACCCCAAATAAATCCCCTTTATAAAAGCCAACCCATTTCTGGTACTTTGACTCAGCAGCCCTTTGGCAAACTAAAATAGTACCTGAAAACAGAGCCCCAAAATATGTGAAACAAATATTGACAGAATTAAAGATTTGGAGATTGGAAGCCAAGTGGAGGAATCAGAAGCTGGAAGTCAATGGAAGCTGGAAGATAAAGGAGAGGATATTACCATGTGATGGGAGAGTCATGGAACCCAAGGATTTCTGGCCTGTCAAAACACTGCTGATCCTGAAAGGAAGCAAGCCTTCTAGTCTATGAAACCATAAGCCAATAAATTCCCATTGTTTAAGCCAACCCACTGTGAAATATTTCTCATAGCAGCCAGGATTCCAAGACAACAGACAAAGAAAAAAAGAGAGAACATGCAAATAACTAAAATAAAAAATGAAAGGGGGTAGGGAATGGATGTAGCTCAGTGGTTGAGGTCCTGGGTTCAATCCCTGGTACCTCCAAAAAAAAAAAAAAAAAAAAAAAAAGAAAGGGGAGATATTACTACCAACCCCACAGAAATAAAAAGGATTTTAACAGGCAACCATGAGCAAATGTAGCCAAGAAATTAATCTAGATGAAATGGACAAATTTCTAGAAACACACAAATTATCTAAACTGAATCAGGAAGAAAAAGAAGACCCCAATATACCAATAATAAGTAAAGAAATTGAATCGGTAATCACAAACCTCCAAACAAAGTAAAGTCTAGAATCCAGATGGCTTCGTTGGTGAATTTTTACCAAACAATCAAAGAAGAGCTAACACCAATCCTGCTCAAACTCTTCCAAAAAATTGAAGAGAAGGGAACACTTCCTAAAAGAGGCCAATATCACCCTAATACCAAAGCCAGATAAAGATATCACTAGAAAAGAGAATTACAGATCACTATCCCTTATGAATATAGATGCAAAAACTGTCAAACAAAATACTAGCAAACTGAATCCAACAGCATACTAAAAGGATTATACACTATGATCTAGTGGGATTTATTTCAGGAATGCAAAGGTATCTCTACATAAGAGAATCAATTATAAAATAAACCACATTAATAGAATGAAAGAAAAAAAAGATCATTTCAATTGATATATAAAATGTATTTGAAAAAAATCCAACACCCTTTCTTGATAAAAAACATCCAGAAAACTACGAATAGAAGGAAATTTCCTCAACATGATAAACAGCATATATGAAAAATCCACAGCTAACATCATACTCAAAAGTGAAAGATGGAAAGCTTTCCCCTTAAGATCAGGAACAAGACAAGGATGCCCACTTACACCACTGCAATTTGCTATTTGTTTTAATTTCCTAGGCTGCTCAAAGCAATACCATGAAATGGGTTCAGCTTAAGCAATGAGAATTTATTCACTTACAGTTAGAACCCAGAAAATGTCCCAATCAAGGCATCATCGAAGTGATGCTTTCTTTCTGAAGACTGGCTGTTGGTGATCATTTGCTCCTCTGCCACTTTCTTTTTTCTCTCTGTGTGTCATTTATGAAGGACTCCAGTAAAAGGATTAAGACCCATACTGAATGAGGTGGGTCACACTTTAATTGAAGTAACCTCATCACAAGCTCCTACTTACAATGGGTTTACACCCACAGGAATGGGTTAAATTTAAAAGTATGCTTTTCTGGGCTACATACAGCTTCAAACCACCACAATATTGTATTAGAAGTTCTAGCCAGAGCAATAAGAAAAGAAGAAATAAAAAGCATCCAAATTGGAAAGGAAGAAATTAAACTCTCCCTATTTGCAGATGACATAATCCTATAAACAGAAAATCACCCCAAAATCTATGACAAAGTTGGTAGAGCTAATCAACAAATTCAGCAAAGTGATGGGGTACAAGATAATCATGCAAAAATCAGTGGTGTTTCTATACACTAGTAATGAACAATCTGATGAGGAAATCAAGAAATAATTTCATTTACAATAGCACCTAAAAGAATCAAATATGTAGGACTAAATTAACCACTGATGTAAAGGATTTATATACAGAAAACTACAAAATGTTGCTGAAAGAAATTAAAGGAGACCTAAATAAATGGAGGTGCATTCTGAGTTAATGGATTGGAAGACTAAGTATAGTTAAGATATCAGTTCTACTCAAAGTGATTTACAGATTCAATGCAATCCTAATCAAAATCCCAACAGCCTTCTTTGCAGAACTGAAAAAGCTAATCATTAAATTCATGTGAAAGGGTAAAGGGCCAAATCAATTCTGTAAAAGAAGAAAAAAGTTGGAGGACTCATACTTCCTGTTTTCAAAAAAGTTATAACAAGGAAGCAGATATGGCTTGAGTGGTTGAGCACCTGCCTCCCACATGGGAGGTCCTGGGTTTGGTTCCTGGTGCCTCCTGAAAAAAAAAACAAAAAACCAAACATCAAACAAAACAATTGAAAAAACCAACTCAGAGAAGCTGATATGGCTCAGTAGCTGAGCACCGGCTTTGCACATATGAGGTCCAGGGTTCAATTCCTAGCCCTTGGTACCTCAAAAAAAAAAAAAAAAAAAAAAAAAAAAATTATTACAAAGCTACAGTCATCAAAACAGGATGGTAGTGACACAAAGGCAGACATATAGACCAATGGAATGGAACTGAGAGTTCAGAAATAAACCCTCACATTCATGGCCAATTGATTTTTGACAAGGGTTTCAATTCTATTTGTTGGAAAAAGAATAGTCTCCTTAACAAGTGGAGCTGGGAAAATGGGCTGTCCATGTGCAAAAGAATGAAGATAGACACCTACCTTACACCATGTACAAAAAAAACACCGAGGCTAAAATGGATCAAAGACCTAAATATAATAGGCAAAACTATAAAACTCCTAGAAGAACACATAAGGGAGCATCTTCAGGATATTGCATTAGGCAATGGATTCTTAGACTTTACATCAAAAGTATGAGCAACAAAAGAAAAAAATAGATAAACATGACTTCATCAAAATTAAAATATTTTGTGCATCAAAGGATGTTATCAAGAAAGTTAATGACAACCTACAGAATGGGAGAAAATATTTGGAAACCATATATCTGATAAAGCTTAATATCCAGAATAAACAACTCCTACAACTCAACAACAAAAAGACAAACAAACCAAATAAAAAATGGGCATAGGACTTGAATAGACATTTCTCCAAGGAGGATATACAAAAGGCCAAAAAGCACATGAAAAGATGCTCAACATCATTAGCCACTAGGGAAATTCAAATCAAACCACAATCAGATACCACCTCACACCCACTAGATGGCTACCACTAAAAATGGAAAAATAACAAGTGGTTGAGAGGATGCAGAGAAATAGGAACCATGATACAAAATGGTGCAACTGCTATGGAAAAGATTTGGTGGTTCCTCAGAAAGTTAAGTAAAGAATTCCCATATAACCTTGTAATCCCACTTCTAGGTATATCCCCAAAGAATTGAAAGTAGGGACTTGAGCAGATACTTGCCCACTGACATTCATAGTGACATTATTCACAATTGCCAAAGGATAGAATCAACTCGTGTCCATCAAAAGATGAATGGCAAACACAATGTGACATGTACATATAATGGAATATTATTCAGCAGTAAAAAGGAATGAAGTTCTTTCTGATACATGCTACAACATGGATGAACCTTGAAGACATCATGTTAAGCAACATAGGCCGGATATAGAAGGTTGAATATTGTATGCTCTCACTTATATGCCGTAATTAGAATGTGCAAATTCATAGAGTCAGAATACACATTACCAGGGGCGGGGATGGGGTGGGGTGGGGAATGAGCAGTTAATGTTTAATTGGTGCGAGTTTCTGTCTGTGGTGATGGAAATGTTTTGGTAATGGATGGTGGTAATGGTAGCACAATATTGTGAATGAAATTGCCATCATCTAATTTTATAAGTGGTAAAATGGGTTATTTTCTGTTGTATATATGTTACGACCATAAAAAAATTTTCAACAGCTCATAGAACTGTACAACATAAAATTGAACCAAATGTAAATTATGGACTATAGTTAATAATGTAGTTAGAGTAATAATGGTTCATCAGTTATAACAAATATACCGTACTAATGCAAAATGTTAATAATAGTGAAAAGTGTGTATGAATGTGTGTAGGGGGGTATATGGGAATTCTGTACTTTTGCATGATTTTATGTAAACTTACTATTGCTCCAAAAAAAAAAAAAAAGGAAAGTTTGCTTTGACACACAGAAAAAAAAATCCAAAAACCCAACGAAGAAGCTCTCAGACCTGGGCCTGTCCAGTCTCTATCTTCAGTAGTTGCCTTGTGGTCTCGAGGGCTTGGATCCAAGGGAAGCCTGACCCCTTTCTAAATTGTGAAATGGGATTTGTTTATTGTCCTTATTCTCTACTCTCTTCTTTCCCTCCCTAAATTTTATATCTCCCTTCTGACTTTCAGGGTTGCTATATTGCCCTGGTCCCAGGAGAATGAGAAGTGAAGCACACTAAGTGCCTGGGGACCCCATGGTCACACATCCTTCCCAGGGGCATTTGCTCTGAGGGCAATGCTTGACCAGAAGGATAAACCTGTGGGAAAAACTCAGGGCTGATGACAGGGAGGTGGAGGGAGTAATATTGGATATATGGAGAACTGTGTTAAGCCATTTATGTAAATCCACTTAACGTCCATAATGACCTTTTACCTTAGGTTGGATTACTCTCCCTGTGTTACAGTTGAGGAAACTGAGACACAGAGAGGTGAAGTAACTTGCTCAAGATGGCACAACTAGAAAAGTGAAGTCTGGATCCAGAGTCTGAGCCCTACCCACTATGGTCTGTTGCCTCTTGTGCCCTGGTGTCAGTATCTGATGGCACTCTATGAGTCTCTGATACTCCCTCCTCTAGGGTAGTGAGGTTCAGGATCAGGGACTCCCAGATGGAGGGACAAAGAAACCTGAGCACTGAAGAAGCATCCACAGGGCATGCGCGGCAATGCAGCACGCGGCTGAGAGGGCCTGAGGTAGGAGAACAGGTTCTGGCTCTGGCCCTCTACACTCCAAAAAAATTCAGTGCAATGCAATTCTGACTCTGACTACCTGGAGTTAGTTCAGACTCCACTGCTAAGGGCGATCCGCTGCAAGATTCCCCTTCAGGTACCAGTGGCAAGTCCAGGGGCTCAGGCCACCTGTACTATTGACCAACTGGCTACAAATTCAGGGGATCTCATCACCCCTTAGGTTCGGTAATTCACTAGAATGACTCACAGAACTCAGGAAAGTGCTATACTTATGATTATCAACAAATTAGACATAGCCAAACTACAATGGTCCAAGCTCAATGGCAATGCCCCAGGATGTGTTTATCATTTGTAACGAATGTGCCACATTAATGAAGGATGCTGTATATGTGGGAGGGTGTGGGAGGTGTGGGGAGCGGGGCATATGGGAATCCCTATATTTTTTGTGTAACATTTGTGTAATCTAAGTATCTTTAAATATATATATATATAAAAGAAGTAGCCCAAAGAAGAGACATATGGGGTAAGGTCTGGGAGATCTTAAATGCGAGCTTCCCCGTCCTCTCCTTGTGGAGTCCGAATGCATTATCCCCTCAGCACATGGGTGTGTATTACCAATCATGGAAGCCTAAGGGTTTTTATTAGTGTTTCATTAGGTAGGCATGATGGATGGAATCCATGGCTATGTGGTTGAAGTCCATCTCTAACCCCTCTCCCCTTCTTGAAGATGGAGATCTGGGAGGTTTGGCTGATTTAACTGATAGTGATGGAAGCTCAGGGCCCCAACCCTGAGTCACCTCTGTAGCATAAGAACTATCAGGAGTGGACCCAGCTCTACCATGAATAACAAAAGACACTCCTACCATGGGAAATTCCAAAGATTTAGAGGACATCTTCCAGTAACCAGGGACAAAGACCAGCCAAGTTCATTATACTATAATTCTTTTTTTTTTTTTTTAAACAATTTATTGAAGTATTTCATTCATACCTGAACATACATAAACTATAAGTGTTCAGTAAACATTGTGAACTTACAAAACAAACATGCATAACATCATACAGGGCTCCCACACATCATACCCCCCACAAACATCCTGCATTATTGTGAAACATTTGTTAACAAATCATGAAAGAGCAGCTATAGTCTGTATCTTCCTCCCCTATACATTTTTTTTAAGGATTTACACACTTATTTACTTTTATCCATCTTACACCCCCCCACCCTGTTTTTGCTGTTTTTGTGTCCATTCGCTGGGCGACTCTGTGTCCGTTTCCTGCCCTCTTTTCTTATCCTTCTTCTCCTGTCTTCACTGGGATTCGATCCTCGGAACCTCCGATGTGGGAGAGAGGCATCCTACCGCCTCTGCCACCTTAGTTCCTGATTTTTCGGTGCGTCTCGTCTTGGCTCTTCCTTGTGTCACTCTCCTGTCACGTCATCATCTTGCTGTGTGGCTTGTGGGGCCTGGCGGCGCACCCGTGCATGAGGCCTAGTGGCCCACATGCCTTCTATATTTTTCTTTTTTTTTTTCATTTTTACCGGGAGGTCCCAGGGATTGAACCCAGGTCCCTCCATATGGGAGACGGACACCCAACCACCTGAGCCACATCCGTCCCCCTGCTATATCTCTTAAGGTTGACCAAAGATACCCAAAGTTAGTCTTTTCCCATACAGGATGGTCATATAATAAATCAGGCTTAGTTTATCATCAGCATTCTAAAAACCAGACCTAGGGAGAAAAACTAGGTCTGGGGACACATGCATGGTTTCTAATACAGCGAATGTTTAGCCTACCCTGATTATCACAAAAATTATACTATAATTCTTAAGGCAAAGAAGTAGCTGGGTCCAAGGCCTTGGACATGCCCTTTGTAGGGCATCCAGCCTTTATAGGGTGTCTCTGGGCACATTGCTTTCTGGACCAATGTTAGCTCAATAGTCTACGAATCAATTACAATCCCTGTGCACCACCTTTGGGCAGCCTGTTTCACTTCCATTCCATGGACTTGGGTTCTTCATGGCAAACCCTTCCAGGTAAAGCTGAGGCTATGCTTCTGTGATTTCATCCACTGTTCAGGGACCAGGCGCTGGCCAGAAAGTCAACTCCTGTGACCTCTGTCCATTTCTCTCATGAGAGTATTCTGTCCAAACCCTCTCGGGTCCTGTGCTCTACTCTGTAGGGAGTGTTCTTCAGCTTCCTGGTACGCTGAAGCAGGGATGAACCCAATGGAAAAAAATTCATAGCCAATAAATAATACCAGATATACCAGGAACTGTTCTAAGTCCTGTGGGTAAATTCATTTAATGTCCATAACAACCATTTAGGTTTTATTTACTTAAAATTTAGATTTTATCCCTAAAGAGATGGGGATGAGGAGAGTATTTCTCCTAAGGTTGTGAGGGTCTCATGCGGTGAATGGCTTAGCACACTGACTGGAAAGTAGTGAGAGCGCAGTGGAGATGAGCCATTGTCGCTGAGGTTGTCGCAGTGGGTCCTTCTTGGTTATCGCACTCCCTACTTGTACCTCCCAAGTGGCCTGGCTCAGAAACGCATCTCCTGGCCTTTCCAGACTGAGGAGCGTGATCCTGCGGCTGCCCTCCCCGTGACCCAACACTCCTCTCTCCAAGGGCAGACCGACCGTGAGAACCCCCTTGCCTGTTGGACTCAACAGTGAACCCCAGCAGGTATGGGCAGCCAGGCTCAGGCACCCTGCCTGTCCCAGAATGTGCCACTCCACAGGAGCAGGGCTTTGGAAGCGTTAAACTTGAAGATAATCCTGCCCATTACTTTCTTCTACAAGAAATGGTAGAGTTTTTAAACTATGATTCCTTTCCTAGAATATAGGCCTATTCCTCTTGGTGTTCTAAGGTTACAGTCCTAACTATTTAGGAATTTGGGGTGAATTTTAATATGACCTATCAGGAAAAAACAAAAACAAAACTCTAAATTTTATTTTTCAATGAGTGACAGCAGAATTCTATTCTGAATTTTAGAATATTCTCTCTCCACATTTAGAGCACTTTCTATGTCTTCAGATGTCAGGACACAGAACTCTGGATCTAGCGAGGGTGGACAGGCTACCCTTTTCTTTATAAGCCTTGGAGAGCTGCTCTAGAACCTCTTGGCTGTCACGCCTGGATGGGCTCCTCTGCATCCTGCTTTGCCCCCTGGCAAGCTGGGTGCCATTGGCCTTGGCTGTGCATCTTCTCTCTCAGTGAGCCCCCTGTCTACTTAGATATTTAGTCTTTTAGCAGAGTTCATTATTTCAGGGAAGCTGGGGGGAATTATACATGTTTCTCTGCCTTGGCAGCAGCTTCACAGACCCTGTCATAGTCAGCTCCCCTCTCTGCTGTCTGTGTCCTTAGAAGATGTTTTGTCCTAGATTGAAAAAGAGCTGATGGCACTACCTTTTCAGGGCTTCCCCCCCCCCCCCAATAATTATATATATATATATAATTTTTTTTTTATTAGAGAAGTTGTGTGCTTACAAGACAATCATTCATAACATGCAGAATTCCCAAATATCACCCCTCCACCATCACCTTTCATTGTTGTGCAATGTGGAACATTTGTTATAGATTATGAAAGAACATCATCAAAATTCAGGACTTTTTTTGACAAGATGAGCAGACTGAGAAAAATGGAATGTGGATCAAGAAATGTCACTAAAGCCACAGGCAATTTTGTATTATTCCTAATGCTATTCATTTTAAGAAATAATTCCCCAAAGTAAGAATTAGATGACTGAGTCTTGGAAAAATCATGGACAAATGAAAAAATTCTTTTTATTTTTTTATTTTTTAGCTTTATAAACAAAACAAACTGCCACAAACAGATCCTGGCCCTATTGGGCCTTAGTAATGTATGGTCATATCATTACATGATTTTTTAAAAATTTTTAAATTTTTTAGGAGGTACTGGGAATTGAACCCAGGACCTTGTACATGGGAAGCAGGTGCTCAACCACTGAGCTACATCCACTCCCCATAATTAGTTTTTTTTTTTTTTTTTTTTTTTACCAGGAGGTCCTGGGGATCGAACCCAGATCCCTCCATATGGGAGATCGACGCCCTACCATTTGAGCCACATCCGTCTTCCCATAATTAGTTTTTAAAAAGAAAAAAATAGCTCTCAAAATAATTTGAGAACTTGGGAAATATTCAGTTATCATCAGAAATATATTAAGTAGTTCCCTGAATAGTTGCTGGACATTGATCACTGCTAATTGGTTTATCATCATGAGTCCCACACTTGATTTTCACTCCTCCAAATTGGTGACTTTAGCTTATTAGACATCCATCAAGGCTGTAGACCAGCTTCCTATATAAAAAGGTTCCTCTGTCCCCTAGGCTGTATGAGGAGTGAGCAGCGAGTACATTATTATACTTGCTACCACCTATTGACAATATCAGTTAGGAGTAATATAAGATTGCATGTAGCCTTAGTGACATTTCTTTGATTCTAGGGACTGGCATAAACTGCACAAGTGAAGGATTGGCTTTCTGGCTGTTGGTATTAATCCGAAATCTGTGTCTCAATCCTTCTGCTGCATGCTTGGCCCTTTGGTGGGTAAGAGAGCAAATTCCAGGGGGACAACAAGGCTAGGTTCTGGCATATCTTGCAGATTTGGTTTCAAAATGATTTGCTCTTATTCCAGGAAAAGCTTGGTATGCACGCCCATGATAGAAAACAGAGAAATAAACATTCCTGAGGACTGTCTCTCCTGCATGGGGAGGAGCCCAAGGCTTTGCCCAGATCGGGCTCCTGGGAATCTGCATTGGGCACCCCGTGAGAGGGGCTGGAGTGGAGACCCGAGGAGAACTGAAGGCTGAGTCCTGGGCAAGGGCAGGCTGGAGGCGCACACAGCTGGCCTGGGTGGAAGCAATGGTTCTGCTCCTCATTAGGAAGGATGGAAGACTGGGGGGAATGCTTTTCCAGAGAAAACTCTCCACACACAGGGGCCCTGAGGAGTCTAATGGTGGGGTGGGGTGGGGTGGGGTAGAGCTGCCGATAGACAGTTCAAACATTCCATATAAGATATGATAAGGTTTAGTGCCAGAACCTTGGAGCAGCCTTAGTAGCTCCTACTAATCACTATCCTAATCACTGTCTGCCAAAAGAGACTTTGGATCAACTATTCTAAAATCTAAGTTATTATTTAACTCACTTCTAGTTGATAATCCTAAACAGTAAGTTAACTCATTAGTTTACTTCAGTTTTAATTAGCAGCTTCTTGATCTTGGAGGGTGCACAGGAAGTTCTGAGATTTAAGGTTAAATATCTCATGGAGATTTTTACCAAGACTTTTTTTATGCTCAAAAGGACTCTGGTTACATCTGCGTTCAGTTTATTCCAATATAAAGTATGCTTAACTGTGTTCTTTAATATAGAGCTTTGGGGTCTTGACCACTGGAGTAGACCCAAGACTATTATTTTGTTGAAGATAAACTTGATTCCACTTTTGGGTCCTCTCACAGTCGCCCTCAGCCCAGCATTGGAGGTGGGGCAGCCTTTGGTTTAGACCCATGTCCTCGGGTGCCTAAGAGTGGGACCAAAGCAAAGGATGACTAGGAAACAGAAGGTATGGGGGAAAA
>JAKSZT010054304.1:48912281-48939356 GCA_026826555.1 Tolypeutes matacus
CCTTTTCTCTCTTCTTTCTGAGGTGGCTCTGAGATGCAATTCCCCTTCCGTGCCTCAGCTTCTCACCTTACAAATAAGTTGCAGGTGGGTGGAGCCCCTAGCCCCCATGCCACAATCCCAACAGGAGCAATGAGACCCGGCTTCGATGCCACTGGGGAGGGGCAAGCACACACAGATAGGAAAAGCCTCGGTGGGCGTGAGTGCAGGCAGTGGGAGGCCCTGGAGCTGAGGGCCCTGAAATCAACGTGACTGTGAAGGTGATTGTGAAGGGCAGAGGGAGCAGCTGCCAGTGCACTGCCTATGCTTCCTTGGGGCCATCCTGGGCGTTGGCCGCCATGTTGTTGGACTGGAGCAGGAAGGCAGTGTAGGCCATGTCAGCTTCTTCCTTGGATGACTAAGGGAACAAGAGAGGAATCAGTATTTTGAGCTTTGTTCAGTGAGTGGGGGTCAGCAGAGAGGGATGCAATAAGTATCCTAAATTCATAATCTAGAGCCCAAGCAGCAAAAGCCTGTGTAGACCCACTGTTCTCATTCTGGCCCCCAGGCTCACCAACCGGGACTTATTTTGAGAAACAGAAAGTTAAAACCTCTAAAAATATCTCCCTTTGTCTCACTACCTCCTTCCAACTCATGAAGTGGAACCAGCTCTGCTGCCCGGGCCTGTCCCCGGAAGCTCTGCCCACACAGTCCACAGGCCACGGTGGCCAAGGCTGGTGCCATCACAGCAGTGTACATGTTTCTTTCTCCAGTTGTCAGACAGGCAGCCTTGTAGCACTACAGCTAGGTGGCAAGGCTGCCTCCAGAACTAACTCCTTCCCCAAATTGTTCCAAATCCTGGGGTCTCTTCTGTTGGGAGGGAAAGTAGATATGATAAAAACACCCAGGATTAAAGGCAGGAGGAATTAACCTTTTGAAGCAGGAGGGGAGGATGATGTGTAGCCCAAAGACAGGGGTTGTCTCTGGTGGGAGTTCAAGGACTGTGGCACTTGGTTGGGAAGGTGGTGGCTTCTAGCAATGATCAAACTGCCCACCACAAACAAATGTCTTTCAGGCCCAGGCAAAAGGCTGGTCCTGAGCAAAACCTCAAGGGAGGCAGGTGACCTGGAGGTCCATACATCCCAAAGCCCAGGAAGAGCCATCTCCTAAATCACTAGCATTTGACATTTGATCTTCCCTCCCTGTGGTCAAATCCTTTATGCACTTGTCTTCCTCCTCTCCCAGGCTCTTTCCCTCCTGCAAGTTTACAGCCTATGAATGCAGTTTGCCTCCTTCCTTAGCCTCATCCATGTCAACACCCCAGCAACAATCTCTCCTCAGTAAGATACGTCTCCCTCAAAAAGTTCTCCTCAATAATATTTATAATATAATATCTTCCTTCTTCTAGGATTGGCCCCCACTTTGAGATAGTTTTTTTCCTGATGTCTAAGTGCAGTTCCTCATGCTGCATTTTCTCGTCACATAGTGAGCCTCATTCTCCCTTCTCCCCTTACCCTTTTTGCCTTCTTGGGTTCTTCATTCTCAATGATGCTCTCAGGGGTGGCAATAAACTCTGAGTGAAGAGGAGGGGATAGATTAGGTCTCAATACATCATATTTCCACCCCAGTAATAGAGTCAGGACCAATTCTTACCATCCCAGGAGTTGAGCATTCCCCCGAGTGAGGAGACATACCGTTTTTCCCTCCAAGGGATGTCTCTTGATTGACTGAAGAGACTGCCACGTTGTCATTGGCGCCAAACTCCCTGGAGTTCTCAAAGTCCGACATGCTGATGTCTGTCCTGTAGCTTCTAATTGAAATTCGGTCTGTCGGAGAGGAAGAGAAATTGGCATAGAGATGGGGAGTGGGCGGCAGGTATGAGAACCATTGGCTATTAGTGACATGCCTCTCCTCTGTGGGTGGTCTGCTGTAGCTCCTCTGTGCAGCTAAGGTAGGAGCAAGGGTCTCTGGTTGCTCGTCTATGACTATTATCTGAAGCAGAATGGAAGTGACCTTTGATTATCTGTCTCCCCCACTCCCTTTTCATGGGCAATCGAGACTCAATTTCTGACCTGTGCTTGTGGCTCTCTGACCTTTCAAGGCAACTCATTTCATCCTCACACTAGCCCTTTTGGCCATGAGGAAACTGAGGCTTGAAATGGGGAATTGCCGAAGTCACCCAACTAGAATGAAAGCCCAGGTGTCCTGACACCCTGAGCTCCTCTTGCCAGGCTGTCCTGCCTCTGGACTTCGATCTTGAGCAATCAGAGATGCCCTTCAAGAGACAATATTTGACAGCACACTTATTTGAAGATTTGGTATGTGTGGATTTATCTCCTTGCCCTCCCCCTACCCTTTCCCAGAAACCTTTCCTGTAGCCCATGAAAGGGAAGAGACAATGACAGCCTCCTCTTTGTGCATCTGAACCACAATTAAGAGCTTGGGGTGGGAGGTGGAGGCAGGGAGCATGCCAGGGACTCACCAACGTTCCTCCTGTGCCGAGCTCTGACCACCCACAGAGCCATGGCCCCCAGCGCCAACACCAGGGCCAGGGGCACCAGGGTGGAGACCAGGACTGTGGAGCTCCCGCCTTGTCCTTCAGAACTGGAAAGAGGATTAGGTTAGTCAACAAGAGGGAAACCTGGAGGTCCCTGGGTGAGCTGGCAGGTTGGCTCTGGCCGGTTTTTCTCCCAGGGTGATCCACTTCCCTCCTCCTGATGCAGTTTCCTAGCTCAGTTCTCCTAAGAGGGCTTCACAGGCAAGGCAACGGCAAAGACAGGAGCTTCACTGAATCCCACACCTGGGAGGCTGAACTGAATTGTAAATACCACCCAGCCACAGGGAGAAGGTCAGAGGGCACCACTGGACCATTCTAAGCACTAGAAGAAGCAGTGAAGGCTGTCCCCACTGTTCATGAGACAGACAGGCCCTCTTCCTCAGACCTGGTGGCCCAGGTTCAGGTCCATGGCCTCTGGGATGTACCCCGTGGTGAGCCCTGAAATCTTCCTTACCTGCCGGCATCTGCGACAGCTCTGCTCCCACCAGCCAGGTTTCCAGAATCTTCTCTGCTCTCAACTACAAGGCCAGGATCCAGTCTGGCTCTGTTCTCGATTATCCTGCCATTTGGCTCCACAGCCTCCTCATTGGAAGCAGCATTTGCTTTTCTGACGTCGTGGGGCCCTGGAACAGAGCGGAGTGAGGAGGGTGGGTTATGGTCCTTGCCCCACGTTTTTCTCTCTTGGCAATCAGAGAATCTGAGGAATGAGGCTTCCTTAGGAATCTCAAGGTCGGTATTACAGCTCAAGGCTGTTGGAGTAGGATCCTGGGTGGCATTAGAAAGAGAGAGGGATGGCCTCCTCTAGTGTCTCACAGACCATCTCTGCTCCATTAATGCCAAAGGCATTTTCATCTACAAGGCTCCACCACACACCCAGCTGTGCCTGCCTACTGACCCGCTCTCGACGTCAGGGCTGGGTGTCATAGGACTGTCCCCTGGTGGTGGTTTGGCAGTGAGTCCCACCGTGAGCCAGACAGACCCGCTGGACCCAGAGACACTAGACTAGATTAGGGCTAAAACAGTTCATGTGACAGTTAAAGAAGAGGCTTAAAATGTGAACATGAACAGAATAAGTTGGCTTGGTTTTCTTTATCAGACCTTGTGAAAGAAGGTATCTGGCCCTCTTCTGAGAACAGGCTTTGGCAGTGGGAGGCAGCACAACTATATTGCATATGATAGTGGCTCTGGAATTTCCCTGTATAGGGTTAGGTCCCACAATCTGGTTTGAAGGGGGAGCTATGGGATTTATCTTGAAGCTAAGTCTAAATAACAAACCCACTATTTTTACTTAGCTTGTATGTTTATTTGGGATGCAATTGTGGAGCAAAAAAGGAATTTGTGTGGAAGCTAAATTGGCTCCCCACCCTCCACTCCTTATAGTGTCAGTGAGAGGCCACTCCTGATTGAGAAGCTGTTAGGCTTAGAGAATCCTGGCCCTGAGGTCCTGAGGGGCACAGGCTCTGCCCACAGAGACTCACCTTTTGCCCCCTCCTCCACGGTCACATAGACGGCCACCGTGTCTCCGTAGCGGTGGCCCTGCTTCACACCGCACCAGTACCACCCCTCATCAGCCTTGGTGACTGGGTTCAGGGTCAGGGAGATGAGCCGGCTATTCTGGTCACAGTTCACAAAGGCCTGGCTTGGGCCTTCATCTTGGCTGGGCAGAGTCCGGCAGCCCCTGTTGCTCCACTTGCACCAGTATTTCTCATAAGAGTAGAACTTGCACGGGAAGTGGCAGGGGAGCTTAAGAGACCCTCCCAGTTGAGCAGTGATACTCTCTGGTACCTTTAAGTTTGGCTCTCCTGGAGCAGGGAGGGAGGAAAAAACAGGCACAGAAGTTTGCACTGCAGTCGATATTGCAGGGACGTGACTGTGGTGGGGACGACTGTCTGCAGCCCATTTCCTCTTTGGGCAACATTGCAAATAAATATATTATACTGAATACCTAGGACATGTAATTATACATCTATGTAATAATGATTATTGATGACCACCATGAATCAATCGAGTCTATCAAAGAACCTAGAACTTTGCATGACTTCAGTTTGCTTTTCTTTTCTCTTCCCTTCTCTTCTAGCTTCAACACAAAGAGCTGTACTTCAGCTAATGCTGGGTGTACTGTCAGCACTTGTTACAGGTACTAAAACGTGACCTCCACCGGGCAGGCACACTCTTGAGGACTGTCTCATCCAGCATGGAGTTAGGTGGGACAGGAGGAAGAGTGGATAGGCATGCTGCTGCTGCTGACTGGAGAGGTCCTGGGACCACCTCTCTTCCCTCTTGTCCCAGTTCAGCTCTTACCTTCGACTACCTTGAGCTCCACCGTGGACCTCCAACGAACATCGCCATCGGTCAGACACCAGTAGAAGCCAGCATCTTCGGTGGTGAGCTTGTTGAGTATGACCGTGTAGGTGCCATTGCCTGGCTCCTCGTACAGGACAAGCCTGCCCTCGTACTCTTCCATAACCAGCCCCTCACTCTCCACCAACAGTGGGCATTGGCTATTTTGATTCTTGCTCCAGCGACACCAGTACTTCGGGCGGCTGCTTTCCGCAGGGTTGTAGGGGCAGAGCACGGACACAGAGCCCCCTGCAACACCTTTCACCACAGAAGGACCATGGGAAATCGTGGTTTCTAGAAGCACAGACAAAGAGAGATGGGTTGGAAGGAAAGCAGCACAGTAATAATCCGGTTTGGCCTGAGCAGCCCCTGCCCTGTGGTTTCAGGCAGGGTATGGGGAGTGATGTTTAGACTAATTGCCTCACTTTCCTCAGAAAAGGAAAAATGACTTTCCTAATGACACAGAGCCTGTAGCTGGAACCACTAGTCTTCTGTGACCTTAACCACCAGCTTGGGCAGCTCATTCCCTTTTCCTGCCTTATTCTGAGCAGAGAACAGAAGGAATTTAAGGAGAGAATATCAGCCTTTCTCCTCTGACTTCTTACTTAATCTTCTTCTATAGACATTTTTGTCTATACATCACATAAAAATGACCAGATGGATATTCTCCAAGTTAAGAAAATATATTTAGAATGGTATGATTTAAAATATAAACTATGTGGCATAGAGAAGTTTAATTGTTTAAGATCCTGAGGAGCATTTCAAAGAAATAGACAGCTATTCTCCAAGCAGCTAAAACCAAGGTCCAGAGAGAAGCCTCGGGGATCACAGATGCAGAGAGACCCCAAGCTGTATATAAATAAATGGTGCATGAGGCATATGAGCCCCTTAAAGAAAAGCCACAATGACAGGTTACTTTGAATTGCAAATATCACCTTGCTACTTCTCATGAAGGCAACTCAATGTAGAGTATTCCAAGGATTTATTTCATCATGTTTATGGTTCTCCAAGGTAGAGCTGAGTAGGCCAGATCATGCTGAATAACAAATAACCCTAAGAGAAGCTAGAGCAGAAAATGTAGAGGCTGTGGCATTGCCTTCCCAGGAATGCTAAGCCAATCCTTCTACCATCTGAATGTGAAGGAAGTGGCGCCGTCCTGCTCAGGGGCCAATGGAAGGGGACACGTGGCCCCTGTAGGCCCTGCCATGGCACTAGGATTCCATGTTAGGTTCTCATGCGGGTGGCACACTGTGGCTCTCTGAAACCCAGACAATGTACAAGTCTTGCCTCAAGCAGGACCTTCATTCTCTACATTGCTATTCGGTGGGGACAGCAGTCAAAAGGCCTTTGATCACAGAAGAATAATTAGGGGCTAACACAGGCAGAAGCCATGTTTTCTAGGTCTTCTTGTCATGGATTGGATTGTGTTCCCCCAAAAGGCATATTCAATTCCTAACCCACAATCCCTTGTATGTGGCCTTGTTTGGAAATAGAGACTTTGAAGGTGTGATTAGGGAGGGTAAGGCCAAACTAGATGAGGGTGGGCCCTAATCCAATAGGACTGGTGTCCTTGTAAGAAGAGAGGATTTGGACCCAGACACAGTCAGATACGGGGGAGACGGCCCTGTGAAATTGGAGGAGTCATGGCAGTGCTGCATGTCCCAGTCAAGGAAGGCCTAGGAGGCTGGCAAACACCAGAGACTAGCAGAAGCAGAGAAGGATTCTCCCCTGCGGATTTCAGATGGAGCATGGCACCTTGGTTTCAGAGTTCTAACCTCTTAGAACTGTAAGAGAGCAGATTTCTCTTGTTTTAAGCCATCCAGTTGGTTAGACTTTGTTCCAGCAGCCCTAGGAAACTAAGACACTTCTGTATGAACTGCTGTGCACTCAGCATCCCTTTCAGGGCTCATCAGTGGGTGGACATTGTTGACAGACTGATGAGTATTGACTAACTGGCTCACAGTTCGTGCCCTGGAAAAGGGAGCCGAGCTCGGCTCTCGCTCACTGCATTGCGTCCTCCTTTCCCTCCCCCAGTCCAGGGTCTCACCCTCGTTGATGAAGAGTTGCCACTCCTGGGTGGGCCAGCCTTCCTCGGGCAGACCTTTGGGGTGGGCTCCGCACACGTAGCGCCCCGCGTCCTCCTTCCTCAGGCCCGTGATCAGCACACTGAAGAAGCCTTTCTTGTCCTTGCGGTTGAGCAGGATCCTGCCCTCAAAGTCTGGAGCTCTCCTCCCCAGAGTATTGATGACCACATCACAGCCTTCCCCGTTCCTTGTACGGCACAGGAATTTGGGCATGTCTGCCACCTCGGGACCCAGATCACAATCAAAGTTTATCGAGCCCTTCAGGTCTCCATAAACCAGCTCAGGCTCAGGCTTCAGCACTTGGAGGTCAACAAAGCTCTGCTCGGCACCGGGCTCCTGGTTCCCCACCTGGCAGATGAACATGCCAGCATCACTGAGCTGGAGCCGGTTGATGAAGACACTGAACGCTAATTGGTCTGTACCCTTTATACTTAATTGTGCCCTTTTACTATAGCTGGGATTCACGGTCCCAAGGGAGTCGATGACTAGGGAGCAGCTTTGGCCTGACTTTTTGCACAAGGACTTCTTCATCTGAGTGTTCTCAGCCTTGAAAGGGCATCTGATGGTCACATTTTTGCCCTGGTCTGCTGTGTACACCTGAGTGCCATCTGGGAGCTCAGGACCTACAGGATGGAGAGGGAGAAGGATGAGTTGTAATTTCTCTTTCTTGCAGCACAGGACTGCTCGTTGTTCCCATTCAGAGTCTGGGAGTGCTTATCACCCAGAATGCCTTCCTTCCCAGAGGGACACCACCCATATATGTCTTCCATGGCCCAGCCAGCTCTACTGCCGCCTCTTCCCTGAAGCCTTCCCTGAGCTGGCACTAATCTCTCCCTCCCCTGTGCTCTCTTGGCACTTATATCCGAATCACTTATTACAGCCAATCTTGTGTATAGTTCATTACGTTCCTCTCCATCTTCCCCACAAACTGGAAGCTCCTTGAGGGCAGAGATGCATTTTATTCATGCTTGACTCCCCTGCAGTGCCTAGCACAATGTCTGTAAGGCGCAGGTGCCTAAATTAATGCACGCTGACATGAAGGCAATGAATGTAAGCAACGGGGTGGTGGATTTCAGCATGTGGCAATAGAAGTTTCTAAAAATTAGAACAGTCCAAACATGGAACGGGCTGCTTTTGAAGAAGTGAGTTTCAATCACTTAAAGTGCTTAAGCAGAGGCTGCAATAGAGCTCTCCTCTGTTCTTAAGATTCTGAAATTCTATGAAACTCCATTACCACCCGAATGAATTCTTTTTTTTTGGTCAGGATTTAATAAGTTAACACACCTAAAATTCTTACAGCATTGCTTTGTACATGGTGAAACAATAAATGTCAGCCTCTTTTTTCATTCATTTAGTCACAGATGAATATTAAGTACAGTTGATTCGGTTTTTTCACAGTAGTTATGTTCTATGAAGTTTCAGTGAACAATGAATTAAGGAATACTGAACCATTGCACCTAGGGGAAATATAGGGCTAAGTTCCTGCAAGCCTCTGGTCACAACATTTCATCAAATGATAATACCTAACCTTATTTTATGTGTGTTTCTGTTGAAAGACACCTTATATCTTTTGCTTCCTCCTTAAATTTGCATAAAGGATTCCCTAGGAAACTTTTTGCTTCATCAGCCTTTTAGAGGCTCTCATTTAACTCCTTCTAGAAGCAGGGTCATCACCTTCAGAACATTTAAATAAAGCCTTTGATCATAAATTGGATTCTTTATTTAGCCCACAAGCAGACAATAGTAGGCATATCACAAAAGAGTAAAACTTCTTTGGCAGCACCTCATCTTTCTCAAATTTCCTCCCTCAAGGTCCTGTTCTCTTTTAAGATGCCCTTTCACCCATTGTTAAA
This sequence comes from Tolypeutes matacus, assembly GCA_026826555.1. Lineage (NCBI taxonomy): Eukaryota > Metazoa > Chordata > Mammalia > Cingulata > Chlamyphoridae > Tolypeutes > Tolypeutes matacus. The sequence continues at coordinate 48,921,092 of JAKSZT010054304.1, forward strand.
TCCTGGTCAGAAGGATCCTTCCAATTTTTTTCTTCCCTAAATTAAACAAGCCCTAAACAGTGACCTGTACCTTCAGGGCCTGGTTCTTTGGGAGAGAACTGATAATCTCACTTATGCTACAGTGTTGATGGGCTAATAGATCCCAGCTAACAAATATGTATTTGAAAAGGAACCTTCTGGTGACCCAAGGACTTGATCTAAAGGGTGCCTCATGGCAGGGATTTAAGGGTTCAGTGACTCACAGACCTTTTGTCTCACCTGCAATAAACGCAAGAGAGAAGTTGTCCTCCCGGTACTCTTCTAAGCTCGGGCTTCAGTGAAGCCCTAAAATGTCATAGGCCCTGAAGACCTAGAAGGGTCTAGCCACTACCCCTCACAGGCACCACCTGTCTCATTCTCATCTCCTGTTATGAACAGTCCTTGCTCCGGAGGGTGGAGGACCCGCAGCCTTCCTCACTTCCTGCTAGGACCACAAGCCCTTCCCTTGAAGGAAGTTCTTCTTGAAGCCCTCCCCACTGCACCTGAGGTAATGCCCTCCCACGTTTCCACAGAAGCTCAAGGAGATTGCTCCTTACCCTGGCCAACCTCCAGGCTGACATCAAAGGACAAGCCACGGCTACTTATGCCCAGACCACACTTGTAGTGCCCGGTGTCACTCTTGGTGAGATGGGCAACGTCTACCACAAACGTGTTGTTCTCCGGGAAGTTGGTGAGGTTGGCTCTGCCGGCATAGTCATTGGAGATATATCCCTCCGAGGAGATGAGGGTTGTACAGCGGCCACTGGCACCCTGCCGGCACCAGTACTTCCGGGAATGCCGGTTGACAGAGGTGGCTGGGTAGAAGCACTTGATGGACACAGACTTGCCTTCCACACTACTCAACTCCTTGGGACCGAATATGGGACTCTTCATGGAAACCGCTGTGGAGAGATAAGACAGAAGCTTTCTGAGGCCCTTGGGAGGTAAAGTCTGCTGAAGCGGGAACGGATGTGGCTCAAGCGGTTGAGCTTCTGCCTCCCACACAAGAAGTTGCAGGTTGGTTCCCGGTGCCTCCTGAAAAAACAAAAATGAACAACAAGCAAAACAAACGAGTAAACCAACTCAGGGAAGCCGATGTGACTCAGTGGTTGAGCGCTGTCTTCCCACATACAAGGTCCCAGGTTCAATCCCCAGCCCCTGGTACCTAAAAAAAAAAAAAAAGAAAGGAAAAGAAGTCTGCTGAAGGGATCCAGATCATTCACATGGAGGAGATGAAATTTCCCACTTACCACAGGTGCCTTCTGTGGAATATTTACTGTGTGAGACAGCTAGACATTTGCTGTTATCAGGAAAAATGATTGATTGATCATTGTTAAGTTCTGATTTAATAAATTAATGATGATCATTCAAAGACAAGGGAATGGCAAATTTGTTTAATGATATTCTTTGTTTATAAAAATAAATGCCAACTTTGTAGAGAGTTATTCTTTCACATTTGCTGTTTCCTTTTATTTATAAGAACACTTTGTAGATTTTTTCCAATAAAAATATTGAGAGCCAGGAAGGATAAATGATTTCCCCCAAATTCCCCTAACAAGTCTTAGAAATGCTTGATCCAGAGCATTTCTTTTTTCCCAGTAAAGACCTTTCACCAAATGCCTGGCCTTGGAATTTGGAATTGCTGTTCCTGTCCCTGATCCCCATCTCTCACCAATCCTTTTCCAGAGATGCCTTTCTGCATTGTCTCTATGTGACACTGCCTCAACGGAATGCATGTTTTGAGAGGGACATCCCTGGGGATGGGTCTGATTTCAAGGTCCCCAGGAAGCTGGATCCTGGAAAGGGGATGGGGTGAAGGGGATGGAACCTCGGGAAGTTGGGACCTGGCAGACACACCTGGGAAGACAGCCAGCAGGCAGGCAAGGAAGAAGAGAGTCATGGCTGGTGGCTCCTGAGAGGGGCTGTGCCGCCCAGGTCAACTTCTTGCTTGAGATGCTGAAAGACAATAACAAGGAGATGAGGCCCCTGTCTTCCAAGACCAGCTGACCTTAGACTTTTTATACCTATTTGGCTTTGCGTCTCCAACAACTGTAACATGTTGAATCAATGGATGGCTCCACCTTTCCCATTACAACTCAAAGACCCATATCACAGTGGTAAGTGTTCCTCAATAGTTTTGAGCAGATTTTTCCTTCTCACCTAAACTGTAGTTTCCTTTGGTATAGGGAACCTACAGTTTAGGTGAACCTACAGGTACTGCTCACTTGCTCACTGGCAGACTGGTTATTATGAACATGTGGCCCCATCTCTCCATTTCAACTGCCATCCATATGTCCCTGGGAGGTGGAGGGGCTGGCATATTATATGGTATGTTCACATAAGCCAACTAAGATCCAAAAAAGAGGGCTAATAATTATTAGGGTTGTAAATATAATCATAATGGTGATAGCCACCATCAATTGTTCTCTTCTCATGCCCCAGGCACTGTGCTAAATAATTTCATGCTTTATAGTATTTAAACTTTATATCAGCTCTATGAAGTGGATATTCTTATCCTCATTTTATACCTGAAGAAATGAAAGTTTAAGGCTAAGTACTTTTTTCAATGTCATGCAGAGATTACATGTGTATGGCAGGGGTGGGGGGTTGGGGAGGTTGGGGGTGAGCAGACAGGATTCAAACCCAGCTGTGTCTGACTCCACAGCCATGCTCTTGACTCCTTCCAATCTTTACATTGTAACTCAAATACAATAACACACTTACATCTTATGCTTTTTCCTGTTATTGCAGCACCCCCTGTGCTGATCAAAGCACTACCCTTTATACTATTTTATTTGAGCTTTATAACTTCCTTTAAATAAGGAAGATGGGTTTAATTACAACCATTTTACGGATATGAAAAATTGAGATCCTGAGATGCTGAGTAACCTGCTCAAGGTTTCCCAGTGACTAGGTAATGGAGTCAGGGTTGAAAATCACAGGTATTGGCCTTTGTTATACAGCTTGGTGAGGCCAGAGCAGACAAAGACGAGAATGCAAGATAAGTCCCCACTCAGGGGGTGCAGCACACTGGACTTGATCGCTGTGGGGGACTCAGCTCAGGGCTGGGGAGGGATGAGGGTCCCAGTGCCTGGCTTGACTGCAGCAAAGAAGAGAGGAGGAAAGAGGAGACTGCACTTTCCCACAGACTTTGCAGGGTTTTAAGCCTTGTAATAGATTGACAAGAGAGTGTGTTAGAAGGAGAAAACCACGATAAGTGCTAGGTAGTAATAAGCACCCATAAAGATAAGGGAGCTCCCAAGGGAGAGGGGAGGGACTCACCCACAGCCCAGGGCATTATCTCCCAGACCTCCCCTCTCTACCTTGGCCCCTGCTCCCAGCTTCTGGAGACACCTTTTACTAGACTGAGCCAAAAGCAATAGAGTTGTTTATCTTGGTAATTTCTTTTCAGTTGGGGAATTTCCCCACAAGGAAACCTTTCATTTCCTTGTGGAGATAAAGGTATTCTGTTTCTCCTGTTCTTTGGAATAGTAAGTGGGGAGGCGCCGGGGAGGTGGGGCTGGATATGGGTGTCAGTGGCAACTTCAGGCTCTCTTGAGTCCAGTTAATTGCCCCAGACCTTTCACTCCAGGCCAATGATTAACTCCTGGAGTGAGACCTTAGCCCAAAATGAGCAACCCCAGCCTGGATGTGCTCAAGGGATGCTGGGGGCTGGGAAGACATCTGAGTGGGCACCACAGGCCACCATGGGTCAGGGTCCCAGGTGGAAAGTCTGTTCTGGAACAGTTGGGGAGAGTGGGGGGCTGACTGCAAGGTACCAGGGACTCTGCCATTTCCATTTGTGCTGGCTCTGGGTGCAGTCACAGGTGGGAGGACAAAATGCCACAGGCTTTTACGAGCCCAATCCAGCAGTGGCTTTCCTTGGTTCTCAGCCCTGTCCTCGTCTCTGGATAAGCAAGCTTCCTAATATTTCTGTGAGACAAGAGTGGGTCTTCCCATAGATGAGTTGGGGAAGGTAGTTCTGGATTGGCAAGGTGACTTGCCTGACAAGTCAAATCCTAGGTTTTCTAAGATGGGGGTCCTTTCTTCAGCACAGGCTTCCTCTCCACTTGTTCAACACTTGGGTGGCTATGCGTGTCCATGTGGAGCTATCTACCCACTACCATTTGCATGGTCTAACACAGGGGAGAACAATGGGCATGCACAGCTGGGAAGGCAAATTTGGCAGAGGGTGACTTTGGCAAGGAAGTGCAGAGTCCAGTCCCAGGGGTGGTAATGAGAGGGAAAGGGTGCCCATGCTCTCTGGGTCAGGAAACTTCTTTGTCCAAAGCTAAAACTTGAACACTACTTCCCTGGTGGCAGCTGAAAGGACCCTGTGCTTTGAGAATCTTTAGAGATCCCTTCCTCTTTTGGCCTCTAGGAATTCCAGTTCCAGGGTAGCTGGAGCTAGACTGGCTGAAGGAAGGAAGGAAGGAAAATAACATTTACTGGGCACTTATTAAATGTGGGATGTTTTGCTAGGTTTCATATATGATCCTTTTATGATTTCATATATGATTTCATATATGATCAAAGCAACCCAAGAAGTAGGTATTTTTATCTTCCTGTTGCAGATAAGACATGTAAATGTTAGAGAGATTTTTGGGTTCAAGACCTGCAACAGACTGGAATTTGAGACTGCTATACCATTATCGTTCCTTGAATGAGCAGAGGGGCCTCTTCCATTGAGATAAATGGATGCTAATACATCATGCACAAAGACACCTTTTCTGGTCCTTAAACTAGGAGTTATTTTTCCACTGGTGAGGCTAGGATATTCAAGATTGTTTTCTTGTCACGTTAGTGTCCCTGATATATTCATATCATATCCGCACACAAGTGCGGATAGAGGCAGGTGTGTGGGCTGAGCTGGAGAATAATTTGTCTCCTTATAAAATTAATCTAGCTAACTGACCTTCAATTAGAGTGACTTCTTTGAGTCCAAACCTGTGATTCTCCTGATATGAGAAGTGAGAAGGGTATCCTGGGCCCAAGTCCTGGCCTGGCTTCTGGTAAGCCAGAGGCTTGGCAACCCCTCAGCGATTCTGGCCTCTTCATTTGCTTGGCACACAGCAGAGCTCAGTAGGGCTCTCCCAATAGCTGGGCCTCACAGAGGACAGACAGAGCATGTGCTAAGGGCACATGTAGCCAAGTTGGCAGCTTCTGACTGTTCCGGTGAGTGTGAACTTGGAGGAGCAGGAAGCTCTAGAGCCCAGAGGAGTGGGGATGGCCGGCCTGGATGGGGTAGGGGGCTTTCCTTGGCCTGGACTGAACAGCCCTTCCCCCTACTTTCAGAAGAGGCACTGCCTGAGACTATTTGGGACTGTCACTCTCATCTCCCCATAGGTGGAGGAGTCCAGAAACCACAAAATCACAGAGGGAGGGACAGCAGTTTGTGTGACTTGGAAGGGCCTCAGACTTATGAGTGACAGAGAGGAAATTAAGAAAGTTTATGTAGAAGTTTATGCAAGCACTAGAAGTCTGGAGAGACTGCAGGTGAAGACAGTGTTAGGAGAAGGGAATCAGAACTGCAGAGGGTAGGGAGATGAAAAGAGAATAGTCAAAGGGTCCTGAGAATGAGCTAGAAAGATCCAGGACTCTCTAGGCCAATCCCTATCAGAACTGACCTGTTTTTTTTTTTTTAATTTTTTTTATTTTTTATTGCTCTTTTACTCCATTTAGTATGGAATGTTGGTTTTTTATTTACAGTCTTGTTCTAGCACAGTGTTTCTCTACCCTGACTTGCTTTTATGGTAAGACATAAGCAGAAGTCAAGCATTTGAACTGACAGCTCTGTAAAGCTCTCAGGATAAGGCTTGTGGCTTTCTAGAAGGCCTTTCAACGATGTCTTACAAACTCTGTTATTGAATTCAGCCCATTCTGCCCTAATGCACAGGTGTTTATCTCATCCACTCTACCAAATGGTGAGTTTCTGGAAAGCAGGGACAAAATAAGATTAATCTCTCCTCCCCAGAGGGCATTGAATGAGGGCACCTGGCAAAGACAGGTTGCTCAGCAAAGACTGATTGGATTGGAAATGGTTACATCCTCATCCTATTGCAGAGGGGACAAAGGCAGGGCTGGTTTCTCTCACTTTGCCAAATGTCCTCTTGGTTCTAGGCACCCAAGAGGGCAGTTGCATGAAGAGGAACCTGAAGGATGGATGTGAACCCAGGAGTCCAGTACACTGCTCTGCCTTGGGCTACTAGGAGAGCTCTACCACTTGGGCAAAATATGCTAGCTCAGTCTTCTCATCTATAAAATGGGGATAGGAATCCTGGACTCTACTAGCATGAAGGGCCACGGCAGGATGGGGGAATATGGAAGGCGGGATAGTGGGAGAATGTTTATAGAAGTACTTAGTATAAAGTGTAAAGCGCTTCCTATGAAGTCCTTAAAATAGAAAGTGCTCTTTAACTGTAGAGCACTATTACAATTATTCAACCACAGGAGGTGGGGGCCTGTGTGCTTGACCTTCATGCATGGTTGCTATGCACTTGGAGAGTGGCAAAGAACACAGACTCCTCAACTTGACTGCCAACTCTGTCACTTGATGGCTATATGATTTGGGGCAGGATATTTAAACACTTTGACCCTCAAGTTCCTCACCTGCAAACTGGAGATAACAGTACCTCTTACAGAGAATCACTATAAGGATTAAATGAAATGACATATGTAAAGTCCTTAGAATGTGATGGACTTTAAAAAATGTTAGCTCCTTTCCTCTCTGCTGTTAAAAATCAACACAGTCCTCCTTTCCCCTGACCCGGAGTGAGAGGAAAACAGAAGTCTGCTTGCTGGGTGTTCTTTGCAGTCTGGGGGTAAGCATGGCCTGAGAGAGGATACAAGTGCTATGGAATTGAAGTGGGGGATAATAAGTATAGTTAACACATATTGAGCTCTTTCCAGGTGCTTTATGTGTGCTAACTCATTCAATTGTCGCTAGGTGGTAGGATGAAATGGCAATCCCATTTCATAGATGAGAAAATTGAGGCACAGAGAGGTAAGAAATTTGCTCAAGTTTACACAGCTAGTAAATGACTGAGGTGGAATTCCAATGCAAGCACTGAAGATCAAGAATGTAGACTCATTTACTATTCTCTACCGTGGAGAGTCTTGACTTTGAGAGGAAGCTGCCAGGAAAGGAAGGAGCAGATAATCTAATCTTAGGGGAGAGGGTTAGCTTATCTCCCTCCTCTCTGCTTTTCATAGGACAGGCAGGTCCTATGAAGAGGCATCTAGACCCAAAAGTGGTGCCAACAGAGAAATTTCTTCCTGAAAAATAATATTAGCTGCTCTTAATGTGCAGCTGTGTTACATTTGTTTCCTGTAACTGGTGAACTGACTTCAAAGCTTCTTTGTACTCCATTACACTGTGTCAATGCCAGTGATGCTGGGACCCTAGCCCCAGCCCACCCAGAGTAAGGGTGAGACATAGAAGAGTGTCCCTGCTGAGTACAATGCATGGGTAAGAATGATTTTTTTTAAAGTTGGATCTTCTATTTTTTTTAAGCCCCCATGACCATATCAAAATGATGGTGCCAAAATGTCCTCATTCACACTTGCCAGGTGACCTTAACCACTCACACAGGTTCAGCAGAGTCTTAGTTTCCTTAACTGTAAAAGGGAGATCATGATCCCTGCCTTAATTACCCCCCAAATTTGTTTCAGGTGGGAATGAAATGATGCTGTGAAAGCCCTTTCTTGAGTGGGTTTACTAAATGAAAGCTGATGGTGTCTCACTATTTATAAAATAAAACCACAGAAGTTTAGAGGCACAAGAGGCAGTGATGACCACAGAGCTAGCTGGCCTCCTGACTGCTGGCTCAGTGTTCTCTCTGAAGCATCACTACATCCAGAAAAGGATGGATGGGGGGTTCCAGTTCCAAATGCTGGCAGATCCTTTACTCACATCCACCAGATAGCCACCTTCCACCCTAACCCCTGAAACTGGCACATCTCCTCTACAGATGTTAAGGAGCCTATAATTTCCTCTAGTGAAGGGAGAAGGTGATGGCATAGGTCATAGAACAAAACAGAGTGAGGAGTTTCAGGAATCCCAGGCACGGTGGCAGTTCCACAAAGGAAACTGGGGACGCTGTGGGGATAGCAGTGAATGGAGCTTGCAGAGCCACTGCTCTTGTGCCAGCAGGCCCCACAGTTGGCATGAGGGTGCAGTCAGGGTGGACAAGGAGAGAGAGTGGAAGGGTAAGCCCGTGTCTGGAGCCTACTGCCTGCACAGCCAGGAGAGCCCCAGGACTCAGGAATGCTGCTGCGCCTTGCAAGTTGGTTCTGCCCCACCTTACTCAGTTACCCCGTGAGGACCTCATGTTTCCCACGTGCAACAAGGGCAGCATGATACAGCGGGTGGAAATGGGAAAGGATCTAGGAGCCTCTCAGAAACCCAGAACAAAAGGAGCTGAACGTGCCCTGGCCAGCAAGCTTACAGTGGAAAACTTCAAAACCTTGACGAGCGCTCACTCTGTGCCACTTTATTTCTATTATCTGTGTCCAAGTCTGACTGGTGCTCAATAAATCCTTGATTAATTGAACTAAATTGAAAGCTAGCAAACAACGACCATTTTTCTCTAGAGGCTACATAGCAATTTCACACATATTTCCTCATTTGAACCTCACATCAACCCTGAGAGACAGTGCTATTTGTACCCCCATTTTACAGATTAAGAAACTGAGGCTGAAAGAGCGATTAAGTGACTTGCCTAAAGTCACACAGTTAACAAGTGGCGGAGGAATTAGTAGGGAATTCAGGAACCCACCTTAAAGAGAAGAGCTGCCTATGCTGACCACAGACATTTCTTCATCTCTGCTGATATTTTGCCGAGAAGGGCTGGGGGCTTCCACACGTGTGTGTCCTTACTCATCCTACTCGGATACGCATGTCTACTGCCCATTCCCCACCCCACAGTCCCTCAGGCTGCCCTCTTTGTCCTCTTCACCCCTCTCTCTGTGAGGCTTGGAGTTGTGAAAGCTGGGAATTGCCTGAGCCACCGTCCTGAGCCCTTCTCAGATGGCATCCCGCTCCAGAGATCCCAGAGACCACAGAGAAGACACACTTACTTTTAGCCACTTCCTTCTCTCCTACTGACCGGGTTTCAGGGGCACAGCCTGCTGACCAGTCGGTGGCCACTGTCTTTCTGGAAGTTGCCAGCTGGGCACTGGATGCTGCTGTCAAAACTGAAACTGTATGTTGTTCTGGACCCACACCTGTATTTAGCTCTTAAAGGGACACTGTCCTGCAGGCACAGTGGCCAGGTAGGGGCACGTGACCCTTACCAATCCCTTGCTTTCCTTTGCTTTCAGCTTTCCTGCCTGGCTCCATTTGCTTCCCCTTGACCTTAGGAAAACTCTGTTCCTTGGGTATCCTCCATCATGGCAGCTGCAGGATGTGGGGCAGAGTGTCAAGTGCGAAAATCCTGTTCTACCTCTTTCTAGTTGCAAGACCTTAGGCAAGTCATCTTCATACTTTTTTTCATATGAAAAATAAGGATAATAATGCCATAAACACAGGTTAAGCAGATATCAGATCCAAAACACCCAGCCCAATGCAAGGTGTGACATTGCTGTTCATTTGGATGGGTACAGAAGGCAGCAATGGCTCTCTTAGTCCTTGGCCTCCCATTCCCCAGTCACTCGGGAGCCCCACTGACTCCCAGGATATGTAACCTGGATTAAGTCCACCCTTTACACACCTTCTACCAAGCCCCATACCAGCCCAGGAGCTTCTAGAAACTGGCGGGTAGAGCTTCCAGGAAACTTGGGGGACCGTGGCTCTTCCCTCTTTCTCCCTGAAGGAATGAAAGACTCTGGCTGCTCCTGGGATCCCCTGAAAATGCCTGACCTAGGGGTCTTGTTAGAGCCTTGGGCTGCTCCACAGCAGGGAGGAAGCAACCTACTGAGCTGGGGTAGCAACCTCCTTCCCTACCTCAGGCAGTCCATGGTGGTTTCCCAGGACCTGAGCTGGTTGGGACTCCTGGGAGCTCCTAAATTGATTTTAGTGGTCCTGTGTCATGCAAGTGAAGCCCGCTCCCCAAACACACACACACACACACACACACACACACAGAAGCCCGGCCCCATCCTACCTGTGTGAGGCTGAACCAGGCTCTCCGTAAAGTACCCTACAGGCCAAACCCCAGAAGGAGAAGGAAGAAAAGAGAAATAGAGCACTGGGGGAGCATAAAGCAGCCAGAGCCCTGGGTCTTATTTCACTAGCTCAGGGTATTAATCCACAATCACAGATGTGGATGGCAAGGAACAAAACTGTATTTTCAATTACGGAGCTTACTTCAGACCCTAAGCCCATAATCGGTCTGATGCAAGATAAAAGTTACCTGGTTGGGAGCAGATGTGGCTCAAGTGGTTGAGTGCCAGGTTGCCACATACAAAGTCCCGGGTTCCATCCCCAGCTCTCATACCTAAAAAAAAAAAAAAAAAAAAATGTTACCTGGTCACCTCCAGGCAAATTTGGTCCAATTCAATGATTTCTCAGTCACTTCATTCCAGATTTAAAACTCAGTCTCATTCTGGATTTCCTTTCATTTTTGCCTCACTTCTCTTTTCTGGGGTTTATGTTAAGTCTGGTTAAAGAGCCATGAGAGAGAGGGTGGGTTTTACTGACATTACTGTGGTGGTGAGAAGTAGTGGCCCATTCTTTTGGCCTTACTTGGTCTCCGTGTTTTGTGGGGTTTTTTTTTTTTTTGGCCACATGTTCCATATGGAGCCTCAGCTGCTGCGATGTGACTTGTCCTGCCTGGTCAGTGGGCCTTGGCCCTGCTCCTCCTGAGGGGCCTATGGTCTCCCCATGCCCCCTGTCACCAGGGCTGCAGAGGTGGCTCTGTGTCCTCCTTGTCCTATTGCTGGGCTCCTGCAAGGAGAACTTCAGGACCCATCAGCCCTTCCTTGCCCTTCTTGTGGCTTCTTTCTGAGGCCTTTGGGAAATCCTCTAACACCCCTTGTAGGCTCCAGTGCTCCATTGTTGCATGTAATTGAGGGTGCAGTGGACATCGGCAAGGCTGCTGAGCACAAGTCTATGCAGGCCCCTCTTCTCTGGCATCTCCAGGCCCCTCTGGACATCTCAGTCACTGTGAATCTACATGTCCCCACCCCGCTGCACCCACAACCTGAAGCAACCCCATGGTGGTAGTGGGGGAGGGGGCACATAGATCAAGAGCTAAGCTCTCTTTCTTCCCCTTTAGCTCTTTTCCTCCTCCCCAGGCCAGAGATGGAGGTAAGGGGAGATGGAGATGGTGTGGAGGCAGTGATGGGACAAGCCTAGTTCTACCGGATTATATCGCCTTCCCATTGTTTCATGTCTTACACCTTCTCCTTTTGAACTCCGTAATCAAGATATTTGTAGGTTTTGTTTTCTTATTTCCCAGTAACCCATTTCCCCCAAAGCAGTGATGACTTGTGTCTAGTTTTCTGGGCTGGAGTAGGGGAGGCCCACGAGATCCTGGTAAGAAACTTGAAGAGTGCATGCTGGAGGGCGGAGGGAAGCTCAGACATTAAACTGTTACTTCTCAGCCTGCCTTCAGGACCCCAGATCTCCTTCCTCACACACCCATTCAGGGAAGGTGAGTGGCTTCTCAGATCTTGTCCTGATGCACATTCCCCATAGTCCCCCAAATGATCTTAGCAGAATGTGTCGGGCCCACATGCATGTGCACACAGGCCTACACACAGCTGCACGCATTACCAAAACCCACCCCATCCCACCCATGCAGGACAGATGCAGCTCAGGAAAAGGGGAAAATGAGAAGCAGAACCTGGAAAAGAGCCAGGCAGTCAAAAACCACACTCCTATTTTGGGCTAAATCATATACTGCTGGTTTGATTTGAGCCACCCAGCTTCCCCTCTCTGCGATTTCCCCATCTAGAGCCCAGTGGCCCTAAAACATAGAGCTTGCACCCCAGCCCTTGGGTCAGCAGGATTGGCCAGGATGGTCTAATTGCCCAACTCAATAATAATGACAATAACAGCAGTAATTATACCTCCCTCAACTTGCCTCACTTCAACTGCTCAACAGCTGCCCTTCATGACCCTGGGACTTGGCATGAGTCAGTGGGGGGAAGTGGAAAGAACAGTGGTCTGGTTCTGCCTCTGGCTCTAACTTGCTGAGTGCCCTTTGCCAAATCACTTCCCACTTCAGGGCTGCATATGTTTTTTCTTCTGTTACGTGAGAGTGCTGGGCCGCCTGGTTCCCAAAGGTCTTCCAGTCCTAGGGATCTGGGCTTGGACTGAGCACTGCATTAGTTTCCCGAGGCTGCTATAACCAATTACCACAGCCTTGGAGGCTTAAAACAACAGGCATTTACTCTCTCACAGTTCTAGAGGCCAAAAGTCTGAAATCAAGGTGCCGGCAGGGCCACACTCTCTCCGAAGCTCTGAGGGTAGAATCCAGTCCTTGCCCCTTCAGGTGCTGGTGGCTTCAGCATCCTTTGGAGTTCTTGACTCGTGGCCACAACTCTTCAGTCTCTGCCTATGAGGCTGAATTGCCTTCTTCTCTGTGTGTCTCAAATCACCCTCTGCCTCTCTCTTGTAAGGACACTTGTGATGGCATTTAGGGCCCACCCGGATAAGCCAAGATGATCTCCTCATCTCAAGATCCTTCACTTAACCACATCTGCAAAGATCCTTTTTCCAAATAAGGTAACATTTATGGGTTCCTGGGATTAGGATGTGGATATACCTTTGGGGAGGGGGGGCATTTTTTAGCCTAGCACAAGCAAGTACTATGGACATGATCAGTTAGAGGCCTAGGGGGATTCCAGAGACAAGACGGAGAGTGCACCCTGTCCTCTAATTGAGGACTCAACATCCACACACAGCACTGCCAAGGATCAACACAGGCTGGGAGGCAGCAGGCATGGAGAGGCAGTGCAGCCTTGCTCCGAGAGCACAGGCTCTGGACTCTGACTGCCCTGGGCTCACGTCCAGGCCCTGCCACCTGCTAGAGGGGGCCCTTGGACAAGTCATTTAATGTCTCTAGGCTCTGAGGTTCTTCATTTATGAAATGGTGCTAATTATATAGTTACATATCTTCCACAAGAAGGTTATAAAAATTAAATATAATATTCCAAGTGGCTGGCATCTAGTAGGTGCTTATAATTCAGTATCAAATGAACAGGACAACACAGGTTTTTGAAAAATGAGTGAGTCTCTGCTGACTAATGAAGAACTGAAGACAGAAGAGTGAAATGATTTGCCCAAGTTAGCAAAGCTAGATAATGACACAGGTGGGTCTAGAACCAAGGTCTCCCTTGCACTGGGCATCTTCATCCACTTCCCAGAGAGTTCATTCTCAGGAGAGTCTTTTAAATTGTTTCCATGGGCAAAAAGTCACTCCCATTTGCTCTCGTTTGATCCCAGGAAGACTGGAGAGGACCCAGCCCACAGGCCCACACATATCCAGTTCTTCCAGCCTGAAATCATTAGTTTGGTGATCAAACCCCTAAGTTGACTCAGTGACCAATAGAGAAAGGGAGACTTAAGCCAAACACCCCTTCCCCATGTCACCACTGCCCATCAGGCAGCACTCAGTATGGATGGTTCTTGTATGTGTAGTTCTTCCTGAATGGGCAAAATAAGAGAGGATAGAGGAAAAGTCCATCACTGCTGTTTACTGCCTGCCTTCTGCTACCAGTGCAGGTCTCTGGTTGAGTCAATATTTAATCTGTAGTCAATGTTTAACCCCAGGGCCAGTCAGCCCTGTAATCTAGCATTCCTCTGAGACTCTATCAAGACTAGAACATAGAGTCATTTTAGTACCAATCACTGGGAAATAGAATTGTGAATCTGCCAAAACTAACTAGCAAGCCCTCCTCCACCCTTTTTAAGGATATTGGCCTTTTGGGATTATCAATGCCATGAATACCCCACTGCCACCATCAAGAGAATGGTATAGTATTTCCTGACCTTTGTTGTCATCCATTGGCAGGAACACAGCATTTACTCTTTCTGGTCTGTTCTGATTCTACCTTTTGGGCTAGGGGAGAAGGGCATGGGATGGAGACCCTGCCTTTGGTGCTCAGCTGAATGCTAGCGGTAATGTGCTCCCCAGTGTGGTATGTGCTTGGAATCCCACTAAGAGAGTTGGGACCAGAACATTCCATTTGGCTGGACTCAGACAAGTTTTTTGGGAGTTTCTGAGCCTGGACTTAGGTTCAGAGGCCTAAGCCTTTTCCCAGATGAGTTTCCTATTGGGAAGCAGGTGAAGGGGGTTGGAAAGAAGGTTAACTATAAAGACTCCAGATTTGCCTAGCTACTGGGTGACTCTATAGGGGCTCCCCAGGGTCCTTCCTCAGGAGCTCAGGTCATGGCATCATTTGGCAGCATCATGTCAATGCCAAGAGAAACCTTACTGGTAGAAAAGTCAAGTGATGAGAAGCTGGGTGGTGTGTGTGTGTGTGTGTGTGTGTGTGTGTGGTTGAACGAGGAAGAGAGGGCTATTGCAGATTAGTGGTTCTAGTCATTTCATAGTGTTGGAAGTGGGGATTACTGGCCAAAGGTATGCATAATAGCCTCAGACCATTTCTTTTTCCTTCATGAACTCATTGTCCCATTCTTTTCCCTTACTACCTGCCTTCCTGCCTGAATGCCCAAGCCCCTCACCTGTTTACCTGGCTCAGTTAACTCCTAATCAGAGTGGGAAACAAGATTTCTTCTGGGGCTTCTGGGAGAGAGGGTAGCGTCTGTACCCTTTATCATTTTTGGCTGGTGCAGGAGAGAAGGCAGGGACTGGTGGAGCCCCCTTGAGACTGACCACATCTTGCCCTGAGGAGGCTGCTGTAAGGAGTAGGGAATGGTGAAGCTGAATGTGAAAGAGCCTCTCTTTCTATTTGCCTTTGAGTTTAGTTCTCGGGCCCCAAGAGCTTTTATTCTCAGGTTCTGAGAGGCAGGAATAAGTGAGCAAACCTTTTCTAAGGTTACCAAACAACCCTCCTGTCCCCTCCTACCTCCACACCTTGGCCACCTCCTGGAAAGGAAGGAGGAAGATTTTTGGAGTAAACATCCAAAGTCAACAGGTGGAGGGTCAGGTGACAGGGCCCAGCCCCTCTCATAAGCCTTTGGGGTCCTCCTGAAGACTTGATGTTTCCTTGTTCCTGGTCTGAGCCTGGCCCTCAGCCCAAGGTTTACCTGTAGGCAGCAATTGGAAAACCTGCCCCCCACCCCCGTGATCCCTGAAGCCTGTACCCATCTGCACCTCAGCATTTCCATCTGTAGAATGGATGCCTGCATCTTTCTGGTGATGCATACTTTAATTTTCAGTTGTCTAGTTGGAGAAGAGAGAGTTGGAAAATAAAGAGTTTAAACCATTTGCCTTTACTAACCACTCTGCCCTTCCCATCCCAGACCCTAAAGAAAGCTGATGTCCCTCTTAATCCCTTGTCTAAAATAAGATGCAACATCTTCAGGAAGATTGTGGGGCAGCTTGGAAGATGCTTTGGTCATGGTAGTCCTGGCTCTCTTCCTCCTCTCTCACCCAGGTTTGGGGAGCCAGGACTTTGCAACATCAGGGACAGAAATGGCCTTTGATGCACTCAGAGGGTAGATCTAGCTAGGAGCAGCAAGTCAGGGTTGAGTGAGGACATGGCCAGAGGTTGGAACAAGCAGAAGACCAGAGCCCAGGTGCTAATTAGTGAATGTGCATCTGTTATAAACGGGCCCAGGAGGCAAACAGGGCCTACTGGCTCAGTGCCTTGGTGCTTGTGATGATTTCCACACAACTTCAGAGGTAGGGCCCAGGCTCCTTTTCTGTGTTTGCCTCTCTGCTGCCCACCTGGATTTTAGCGGACCTCTTGGAGAGCAGGCAGTGGGGGAGAGCTCATCCTCCTGCTGACAGCAAATGGGGCAGGCTGGCCTGAGATGGCCAGTGCCTGTAAGCCAAGCCACATCGCTTAATGTAAAATGGAGACCTTGGAGGCACTAGATTTAGCATGCAGGACCACCCACAGAAGATTTGTTTCCTTGTGTATAGAATCTTCTCTTCCCATGCAATGTTTGTCAAACTCTCAACTCTGGGATATCTTGAAACAAATCATTTCTACTTGGATGAAATGCACTAGGTCTTTCAATGGAGGAGGCTCCCTCCTTCTATCTGACTAAGGCTGTTATTAAACGGATTCTGTATTTCTCAGATCATACTGGCTATTGGAATAGAAGCAATCCCCAAAGTGCTAATGGAGAGCAGTGAGAAGTTGCCTTAGGGTTAAGCATTTGTCCTGAGTAACATAAGATAGATGGATACCCTCACAGATAATTAAGATCTGAGCTCTATTGGTACAAATACCAGTAAGGACATCAGGGCCAATACCTGAAGTTTTAACTCTCAGTTCTGGCTCCTTGAACATTTTACACTTCACTTGGTCAGGACAAGAAGAAGCCAGTTGGGTGACTGAAAAGAACAATTTAGTGGAAATGGTTATGAAACATTCTAGGCACAGGCCTGAGAGAAGGGAACAAGGAAGCCTTTAGAATCTTAACTAGGGAAGGGACTGATGAAATAACCAGTTTATAAAGTCAAACAAGGGAGGAAGTCAGTGTGGCCTTGTGATCAAGGACAGAAGCTTTGGAGGCGGGCTGCTTTGCCTTCAATTCCCAGCTTGCCCTTTCTCTAGTAGTATAAGTAGTTAACTTCTCTGGGCTTTGTTTTTCTCATCTGTAAAATGGGAATTATAATACCCACCCTATAGAAATGGTGTGTCAAATGAGATACTGAATGTGAAAACACCTAGGATGCTGTCTCTGTAGAAACACTTAACAAGTAGTGGCAGGACTAAAAAGCAGAGGGGGCATGGGTCTGAGAACTGGAGGGCTGTGACCTTTCCCGACTAGCATGATTACCGGAAAGTCAGTGGCTCCCTTGGATCCTGGGTTAGAAATCCCCATGGATGCTTCCTGATTCCAGTCTAATGATGGATGTTTCCCTGCCCCTCATTCCAGTGGTGCAAGCATCGAGCTAGCTGGGGAAATAAGATGAAAAAATAATAACTGACACTACCGAGTGGTAGTTTGCCTACTTTATCTCGTCCCTTAAGTCAACTCGCTCCTGCCCAAGACCATGCATCAGTTAGACCATAAAGGAGAGCTGCAAGCATTTCACACAGCCCTACTTCCTTCCTGGCGGAGGTCTAATGCAGAGCTTATCTGCCCTGCTCCAAATTCTTGGCCCTGAGACTCTGATCTTGGTTCTGCTCTGGTTCTTTGAAATTGTCCTGGCTCCTCCTGCTGGTGGACCTCAGTTTTCTCCAAAGTTTTCTGGAAGCTGCTCCTGACTCAACCCCTTGCTGCGGTTGTCCTGCTCCTCTCTTCCCTCTCTCCCCAGACACGAGGTGGCCAGACAGGATGTTCTAACTGCTAAACCCCAGACAGCAGGTATCAGAGGAGCTCTGAGGAAGAAGGGGTCCCTGAGAGCGGGGCTGGTTGGGGAAGCTTTTGTGGAAGAGGGATCTGTTCCTTCAGATGGGGACGGGTCAGGAGGGTGCTGTACAGTCTCATGGTTTAGTGCAGGGGCTGGCAAATATGGCGCCAGGGCCCAATGCAGCCTGCCGCCTGTTTCTGTAAATAAAGTTTGGCTGGAGCCCAGTCGTGGTCTTGTGTTTACTTATTGTCTGCGATTGCTTTTGTGCTCCCACGGCAGAGTAGTTGTGACAGAGACCCCGTGGCCTGCAAAGTCTAAAATACTCACAACCTGGCCCATCACAGGAAACGTCTGCTAACTCCTGGTTTAGTGCGTCAAGCTTTCCGAACAAACAGATGCGAGGAACTCCAGGCCTGTGAGATTGCTGCACCAACACGTAACAGTCCTGTGTGCTTGGGAAGCACACACTGCCCTCACCACCTGGCTATTCACAGTGTGCCTTAGGAGAGTAAAGGCGACGGGAAACCCTGCATAGAAGGCAGTTTGTTGTTGAGCCCAGTATTTTCTAATCTTCTTTGATATACCAAACGCTCTTTTCCTCAGAACACCTCTTATCTTGAGAATCTGGCATTCCGCGGAAGCCCTGGAAAACCTGGTTAGGTGGAGCAAACATATCCAGCCCGGGTTCTCAGCCTGTCCCCACCTCTAATTACCTGAGTGGCCTTGGCTGACTTACACACCGCTCTGGGCCTGCTTTCTCATTGCTTGAGTGGGATAATGATATCTGTCTTATCTCTCTGGTAGGCTGTTGGGCAAGTCATTGAGAGAGGTGCATAAAAATTGTTTGGAGATATGACTGGCTGTGG
>JAKSZT010054304.1:49032113-49112112 GCA_026826555.1 Tolypeutes matacus
CTTTTACTTTTCATCCTCACTTTATGTTAAAGGAGATAGTCAGATAAATCCATTAGGCTTTTGGTAAAAAGTGAACTGCTTATAGTCAGATATTGAGATGTATTAAAATTCCTTGTTCTCATTTTCCTCAGTCTTTGTCCCTTCTTCATTGAATTCATCATCTACAGCACATTTGTGCTATAAATTATGGGTATAGCTCATCAAATTCAGTTGTCGAAAGAAGAAAAAGATTGCTTACTAATTGTGTTAGTCAGCCAAAGGGGTACTGATGCAAAATACCAGAAATCTGTTGGCTTTTATAAAGGGTATTTATTTGGGGTAGAAGCTTACAGTTACCAGGCCATAAAGCATAATTTACTTCCCTCACCAAAGTCTGATGCCAAGTGTTGGAGCAAGATGGCTGCTGACATCTGCAAGGCTTCAGCCTTCCTCTTCCTCTTAAAGCCCCATGGTCCCAGCTTCTTCCAGTATCAGCTGTAGACTGGGATAAGTTTTGTCTCTCTCCCAGGGCTCATTCCTCTCCAGGCTCAGCTGCTCTGTTCTCTCCATAAGGTAAGCTTAAACTATCAGGCGAATGGCTTGTCTCTCTTCCTCGGGCTTCTGCTATGTCTAATGGAGCCTTCTCTCTTTCCTCACATATCTGTTTCTCTGTGTATTTACTTCCTGGGGCTCCAGCATTAAAACTCTAAACTCTGTTCTCTGCCATGTATTTTCCCTGTGAGTACCTGCCCACGAGGGGAGGCAGGGACACAATGTCCTACTGACATGGCTCAATCAAAGCCTTAATCATTATTTAATCAAGTAAAAGTGAAACCTCTAAATCCAATACAATCTAATATGCCCAGAGGAACAGACCAGTTTGCAAACATAATCCAATATCTATTTTCGGAATTCATAAACAATATCAAACTGCCACATCAATTATCATTGCTGTTTAACTTCAAAACACAATTCAGTTTACATATTAAGGAGAAGGGAGCAGATGCTTTGGTCAACACAATGGCTTGTGGATTTCCTTTGTGCAGAAATGCATTTGTGGGGATGGGTATTTTCATTTATTTGGGCCAAAGCCTCTAAAGAAAAATAAACGTACCAGTATATTCTCAAAGGTGCCATTCTTTTTCTTTTCATTTTTTCAAAAAATAGCACTTTTGGTTTTATTGATGGCAGTTTCTCCCTTTCATTTGTAAAAGGTATTTACTTTCATTTGTAAAAGTTATTTACTTTATTTAACTCAGTGTTTTCCCCATTCTTTTTATGGGTTGCATCTCTTTTTTTTTTTTTTTCTTTTCAAAATCTACTTTTTCATTCTTCAAATAATAATTTTTACCGTAGCTGCATCTTGTTCTGAAGAGAAAGTGGAAGGTCATGCAACAGGCTTAGACCAGGCTGTTCCAGGCAGTGGCTCCTTTCCTCATTAAGACTCTAGTTTTCATGTCAGTGCTAAACCCGGGGAAGGTCATAAAACTGCTGGGTTGGCGGAGTTGATAATCTTGGCTGGCCATCACCTCCTCTGTGGAATTTAAATTTTACATAGGCAACACCTTCCTGCCATGACTCTGTTTGAATTGGCCTGATGTTGCTTAGTAGCGCTTCTTGTTAGTTTTCCGTAATTGATGAACCTAACAACTGCTGTCATACCCAAAGAATAGAGAGCTTTAACTTCTGCTTGGTAAAACTTGCTGTCTTCCCAAGAAAGTGCAAAACGTTCCTCTCCAGTTTACCACATTTTTACATACTCCTCAGGAATAGATGATTTTAATATTTTTTGTTTTAATTGGCCCAGATCTTCTTTTGGGCCCACTATTATAAAATATTATCATCATAGGGTGTAGCTGTGATGGGTCCTGTTGGCTTGATAGTTTCCACTCTATTCCCCCTCAGCGTCGTTTCTGTCTCACCATTTGGGACACCAATGAAACTGTTAGTTCTAACAGGATTCTGATAGTCAATATTTACATTAAAATGTTTTTTCCTATTTTACACCACTGAAAGCTTCATTATTTATTGCTTGTGCTTTCTTGTCATAAAAATGATCAGGATTTGTTGTTTTGTTTCTCTTTTCCCACATTTTTTCATTATTATCCTCTATGAATTCTTGAGGAAGAGAATTTTCTTTGGCCTTTACATAGAATGGACCTTTTCCCGGTCTGCTTTGCATTGAGTTACCTCTCTTTTTATTTAAAAGCACCATCCTTGTGCTTAGAAATCAAAGTATATGTAGCATCTTTAGTTCTATCATATCTAGAATATAGTCTATCACACTCAGTTTTCTCTGCAGTCCATACTTTGGAATCTGGAGAAGAACTTGATCTTTCAGAACCTCTGTTTCTGAGGTAATCGACTGCCTTCTAAAATTGACTTTGAATTTTGAGTGTGTCTTTGAAAACAAAGGTTTCTTGGATGCTTGGTGTCATTCCAAGGACAATGTCTTGGTTGATTACTAACATTTACACCATTTTGCTCAGTATTCAACAATCTATGTTGTCCCTGGTGAAGCTGCTGCAACTGGGAATGAGGTTCTTCCACATCCAAAGTTCCCATTTTAAACTCCAAAAAATTCAAATAATGTGCTTGGTACTGATGACATTGCATTTTCCAGATTGTCTTCATTTTCAGATCATATTCACTTCCTAACTTCTCCTTTACCTCTCAGAGGTAGAACCATAACAGGTTTCTATTTATTGCAATTAAGAAGCACATATAACACTGCTTCTAAATGGTTGCCATTATCAATAAGAGCTTGTCTTGATGTTTCGGGACTGAATCCCATTTCTCTTATGTGCTTCAAAGCATTTTCATCAAGCAGTTCTCTGTAGATAAGTTCATGTTTCCATTTGTTTGTTTTCTTTCGGCTTTTTATTTTGTTTTATTTTTTGTGTAAGATTGCTTTTAACACCACTACCACCTCCTCCAAATGGCTTTGGTTTTGGTTTTGTTTTGTTTTGTTTTGTTTTGTTTTGTTTTGTTTTGTTTTGAGTTACCGGGGCCAGGGATTGAACCAGGGACCTCGTATGTGGGAAGCTGGTGCTCAACCACTGAGCCACATCTGCTCCCCTGAGTTTGTTTTTTCATTTGTTTGCTTGTTGTTTGTTTTTGTTTTTAGGAAGCACTGGGGACCAAACCAGGGACCTTCCATGTGGGAAGCAGGTGCTCAACTACTTGAGCCACATCTGCTCCCTGGCATGGTGTCTTTAGTCTTTGCAACTCCTGCAATAGCAGCTGTCCTGACAGACATAGTAACTTGCAATGTCTTTCTTCGATCAAATTCTCTGCTGTCCGCTTGGACATGAAATACACACTTCTGGCTCATAGTCATAAAAGGAATGGTCTACCTTCAGTTCCAATATTGCTTCTATTCTGTTTTGACAAGCTTCTCTGCAATTCCTATTTCTCAACAAGGTGCTTCACATCACGACCAAGAACTGTGATGTTAGAGTCATTCAAGAACAGGGATCTCTTTTTCGTGTCAACAATGCCTGGGAGCTTAATTTTAATTCCAGGTGGTGTGTTCAGTTAGATATATATATATTTTTAAAGATTTTATTTATTTATTTATTTATTTATTTATTTATTTATTTATTTATTTATCGCCCCCCCCGCTGCTTGTGCCCACTGTGTCCATTTGCTGTGTGTTTTTCTGTGTCTGCGTGTCTCCCTTTGTTGTGTCATCTTGCTGCACCAGCTCACCACACCACGTGGGCCATCAGCTCACCGCACCGTGCTGGCCAGCTTGCCTTCACCAGGAGGCCCCCGGGAATCGAAACTGGGACCTCCCATATGATAAACAGGATCCCAACCACTTGAGCCACATCCGCTTCCCCAGGTACTTTTTTCACATCTAATTAAATTCTACTGGGAAGCGGCTGTGGCTCAATCAGTGGGGCTCCCGTTTACCATATGGGAGGCCCCGGGTTCGGTTCCCGGGGCCTCCTGGTGAAGGCAAGCCCGCCCGCACGGCGTGGTTGGCTGACCCAGCGAGCACAAGCAGCAAGGGGGGGATAAATGAATAAATAAATAAAAAATCTTTAAAAAAAAAAATAAATAAATAAATTCTACTGCTGTGCAACTTATATGACCATCAATCATCTGCATACACAGTGTTCTTGGTGCAGCCTGAGATTCTTCTTCATTTTTGGTGCAGCAAAATTATGAAATTTTTGAATCTGCAAAATGCATGGACCTTCAAGCTTTTTTACTTTTCTGCCATTGATGTCACTGGGGAGGAATTTCTTGCCAATTCTTTTTAGATCTGTATTGAGCACAATGTGGATGTTGTCATTTATATTGACTTTGTCAGAACTTGTGCAAGCTTCAAAGCCTTCATCTAAAAGAAACCATTCTGGAACAACAAAATACTGCTTAGGCCAGGAGAGGTGGGGAGCTGGGGTGGGATAAGGGGGGATATCTCCTTCTTGAGACTTTTTGCCATTCTTAAAAAAGAAAACAATCATAAAATGTGTACATATCCCAGATCCACCCCAGGGGCCTAAGGAAATAATACGTGCAGGTGTCTTTGGGGGTGCATTTCCCTACAGATATGCTTGCTGGGGGTGCTAACACCTTCTGGCTCACTGTCCTTTGTCTCTGAAAATCTTCCTAGCCCTAAACACTGTGAAGGGGCTGAGGACCCCTCTGGAGAATAGAACCAAAGAGGCCGGTCTGGGGAGGGTCCGAGTTATAATCTCAGACCCATAATTCAGAGAAACACAGAAGGAGGAGGCAGAGAGGCTGAAACACCAAGGACCGTTAGAAAGGCTGGGAGAATAGTGGCACTCACAGAAAGACCAGCCTGAAGGGAAGTTAAACATTGTCCTTGGGCTGAGACGAGAGTTTTTCAATTTACCCAAAAATGAAAGCTACTTTTTTGCTACTTAGGGAAGCATTTGAATGCCCTGGACTCTTTTCCACCATTTTAATCCCTTTCTGTAGGATCAGTTTTTTGGGTATCTTCTCTGCATCCTGAAGACAAGGGTTGAGGGAGATCAGACAAAAATTTGGCTCTTCCAGGGACAACTGGACATTGGACAAATAGTCTTTGAGTAAAGCAACATATATACTTTGAATTCATTCATTTATTCACTCAGCACACATTTATTGGTCCCCTGTTAGGTGCCAGGCACCATGCTAAGAGCTAAGGATGAATGGAACCCCATTCCACAGTTATCAGTGACAAAGCCCCAGATGTGATAATTAGGGTTCCTGCCAGCCAACTTGATCTGTGGCTGGGCTTGAATAAGGAATCCTAATTCTGAAAACTTTTCATTTTCATGACTCCTACATTTTCTTGTTTAGAGGTTTTGCCTTTCTCATAATTTTCTATAAAAATCCTTTTAAAATCATTCCAGGCTTGTCTCAGCTAAACCAAAGAGAAAATGGAAATAGTCTACACCTGCCTGGGGCCCCTGGAAGGCAGGATGGACAGAGGCCAGGCACGGGAAGACTGCGGCCAAATGAGCAGACTAGGAGAGTGGTCAGGCGAGGGGTTGGTATGTTGACCATTTTTGGCCTGGGTCTATCTCTCCCAATATTGCCTGGGATTTGCACCTCCAAGCATCTGGAAGCTTTGGCTAATGTCTGGCAGCAGCCCAGAGGGCTGGACCAGGCATAGCCCAATGCTGAGTGAGCAGCAAGGACCCTCGAGCTTTCTCAGCCTTCACTGAGGCCACCCCTCATCCAGCCAGCACTGACTTCCCTTATCTCCTCTCCCATCTGGGATCAGCCTGTGGGTGCATGGTGCCCATCTCAGTCTTCCTTCTCCCCTTCAAATTCCATCCTCCTGTAAGCAACTTACCACGCCCTGCTACTCACACTCTTCCTGTAGGGTAGGGGACAAGTAGCCGGACTTGGAATCCTGTTGGAAGCATGGAGGAGACACCGTGGCCCCACATTTCACTCATGAAGGGGAGTGCACCCGACCTTCTGAGGCGCCTCCTTACCCTCTCTACAGCTCATCTCACTTGCTCCTACTCCCTCCCTCCTCAGCAAGGAAGAAAATGTCAAGAATCCTTCCTCCTAGTTCAGCCGGTTCTTCTACTTTCTTCCTCCCTCCCCAGAGCCCAGGTCTTACTACTCTTCTTCCAATGCCCAAAGTGTCAGGCCCAGCTGAGTCCTGACTTCTCTGCATCCACTGGGAGGGTGGGCACAGGGCAGCCCTGGAGCAAAAGAAGGAGCTGGCACTGAAGGGGCAGAGAAAAGAGTACATACATGTAGTCACATATTCCTTCACTTTTAACGGTGTGAGAGACACTGAAAGACTGAGAATTTTCCACTGTGGCCATTTCATGTCCAGCAATTGTTCTTCCCCAACTCTTCTTGCACTTTATCCCCTAACTGTTCCTTTATACCCCTCTTGAGAAAATCCAAATTGCCCAGTCCTTGGCTGCTAGCCTTCAAGCACAGTTACTTCCTCATCTAAGAACCATTCTCTCTCTTTTTTTTCTTTTTTTTAAAGAGAAGTTGTGGGTTCACAGAACAATGACGCATAAAATTCAGGGTTCCCATATATCATCCTTTTATTAACACCTTGCATTGGTGTGGTACATTTGTTACAATTCAAGAAAGTACATTTTTATAATTTGTACTAACTATAGTCCATTCTTTAACTTGGGGTTTATGGTTTGTGTTGTGCAGTTCACAGATTTCTTTTTCAAATTTTTATTCTAGTAACAGATATACAATCTGAAATTTCCCCATTTAACCACATTCAAATATGTAATTCAGTGCTGTTAATCACATTCTCAATGTTGTGTTACCATGATCACCATCCATTACAAAACTTTCCCATCCTCCCAAATAGAAACTCTGTACATTTTAAGTTGTAATTCCGTATTCTCTATCCCCACCTGGTCCCCTGGTAGATTCTAGATTCTGACCCTATGAGTTTGCTTATTCTAATTATTTAGTATCAGTGAGATCAGACAATATTTGTCCTTTTGTGCCTGGCTTATTTCACTCAACACGATGTCATCATTCACACGTATCAGAACTTCATTCCTTTGTGTGTATATACCACATATTGTTTATCCATTTATCAGTTGATGGATACTGGGTTGCTTCCATCTTTGGCAATTGTGAATAATGCTGCTATGAATATGAGTGCGCAAATATCTGTTCAAGTCCCTGATTTCAGGTCTTTCAGGTATACACCTAGAAGTGAAAGTGCCAGGCATGTGGTAATTCTATACATAACTTTCTGAGAAACTGTTGAATTGTCTTCCACAGTGGCTACACGATTTTATATACCCACCAGCAATGAATAAATGTCCTTATTTCTCCATATCCTTTCCAAAACTTGTAGTTTTCTGTTTGTTTTTTTTTTTTTTTTAAATAGTAGCCATTCTAGTGGGTGTAAAATGGTATCTCACTGTGGTTTTGATTTGTATTTCCCTAATGGCTAATGATGCTGAGTATCTTTCCATGTGCTTTTTGGCCATTTGTATATCTTCTTTGGAGAAATGTCTATTCAAGTCTTTTGCCCATGT
Organism: Tolypeutes matacus; assembly: GCA_026826555.1. Classification (NCBI taxonomy): domain Eukaryota; kingdom Metazoa; phylum Chordata; class Mammalia; order Cingulata; family Chlamyphoridae; genus Tolypeutes; species Tolypeutes matacus. Next base: position 49,039,598 of record JAKSZT010054304.1, read on the forward strand.
ATTAAAAAGTTTGTTTGTTGTTTTGTTGTTGAGTTGAAGGATTTCTTTATATTTTTTTTAGTATTAAACCCTTATCAGATATGTGGTTTCCAAATATTTTTTCCTATCGTGTAGACTGTCATTTCACTTTCATGATATAGTCCTTTGAGGATGAAAAGTTATTTTGATGAGGTCCTATTTATCTATTTTTTTTCTTTTGTTGCTTGTGCTTTGGGTGTAAAGTCTAAGAAACCATTGCCTAACACAAGTTCCTGAAGATGCTTCCTGTGCTAGTTTGAATCTTTTGTGAACCCCGGAAAATTATGTTCTTAAGCTAATCCACTCCTTTGCATATAAAAATATTTTATGTGGGACCTTTTGGTTAGATTCAGTTAAGGGATCCTTTGATTAGATCACTTTAGTTAGGCGCCTTTGATTAAATTGTATAGGATCCAAGGTGAGTCCTAATCCTCTCACTGGAGTCCTTTATAAACTGAGGGCTACAAAGCAGACACACACAGAGAAAGAGAGCTGCCATTTTACCCTGTCATGTGAGAGAGGACTCCAGGATCACCTACAGCTACAGAAAGACAGAGAAACCCTGAGAGGCTGCGAGAGAAGCCAGAGGCTGGAATCAGCAGAATAGCCCAAAGCTAAAGAGATAAGGCTTCAGGAGATATGAGTCATATGTCTGATCCCTGATTGCCCAGAACTGAGCTCAGGGAGAAAGTGAGATTGGAGGAGAAGGCAGACATCAGCCACCATTTTGCCTTGCCCTTGGCAGGAGTCTAGGATCTCCAGGATTCAACTTTAATGAGACAGCATCTCTGATGATGCCTTGATTTAGTCATTTTCACAGACTTGGAACTGTAAGATTTTTATCCTAATACATTTCCATTATAGAAGCCAGTCATTTCTGGTATTTTTTCACTGGCAGCCTGTGGCAAACTAAAACACTTCCCTATATTTTCTTCTAAGCGTTTTATAGTTCTGGCACTTAAATTTAAGCCTTTGATCCATTTTGAGTTGATTTCTGTATACATTGTGAGGTAGGTTCCCACCTTCATTCTTTTGCAAACGGAGATCCAGTTTTCACAGCACCACTTGTTTAAGACACTATTCTTTTTTAGTTAAATGGTCTTTGGCCCCTTCTCAAAGAACAATTAGCTATAAATGTGACAGTTGATTTCAGGACTCTCAATTCTAATCCATTGGTCTACATGTCTGTCCTTGTGCCAGTACCATGTTGTTTTGATTACTATTGCTTTGTAATAACTTTTAAGATTGAGAAGTGTGAGTTCTCCAACTTTATTCTTCTTTTTCAATATTATTAAGGGCACTTTATCCTTCCATATAAATTAGATGATTGGCTTTTCAATTTCTGCAAAGAAGGTGTTAGAATTTTTATTTGGGAATTGCATTGAATCTATAAATTTCATTGGGTAGTATTGACATCTTAATGATATATAGTCTGCCAATCCATGAACATGGAATATCCTTCCATTTATTTAGATCTTGGATTTCTCTTAGCAATGTTTTGTAGTTTTCAAGGTACAAGTCCTTGACTTCCTTGGTTAGATTTATTCCTAGATGTTTGATTCTTTTAGTTTCAATTGTAAATGCAATTTTTTAAAATCTCTTATTCTGATTGTTCACTACTACTGTATGGAAACACTACTGATTTTGGGGTGATGGTTTTGTACCCCTCCACTTTGCTGAATTAATTTATTAGCTCTAGGAGCTTTGTTGTGGATTTTTCAGGATTTTCTATATATGGGATCATGGTATCTGCAAATACAGAAAATTTTACTTCTTCCTTTCCAATTTGGATTTCTTTTTTTTTTTTTTTTTCCTAATTGCTCTGGCTAGAATTTCCAGTACAATGTTGAATAACAGAGGTGACAGTGGACATCCTTTTCTTGTTCCTGATCTTAGATTGAGAGCTTTAGGTCTTTCATCATCAAGTATGATGTTAGCCATGGGTATTTCATATGTGCCCATTATCATGTTGAGGAAGATTCCTTCCATTCTTCATTTTCTAAGTGTTTTTTTCAAGAAGAGATGTTGACTTTTTTTCAAGTGCCTTTTTTTCTGGATCAATTGAGATGATTGTGTGGATATTTTCTCCCTTCATTCTGTTGATGTGGGCATATTGTATTAATTGGTATTCTTCTGTTAAGCCACTCCTGCATACCTAGGATAAATCTCATTTGATCAAGGTGCATAATTTTTTTTAATGTGCTGTTGGATTCGATTTGCTAGCATTTTTGAGAATTTTTGCATCTATAATCATAAGAAATATTGGTCTATAATTTTATCTGGCTTTGGTATGAGGGTGATGTTGGTTTTGTAGAACGAATTATGGAGTGTTCACCCCTCTTCAACTTTTTGGAAGCTTTTGAGAAGAATTGGCATGAATTCTTCTTGGAATGTTTGCTGAAATTCCTCCATGAAGTCATCTTGTCTGGAGATTTTCTTTGTTGGGAGATTTTTGATTATTCGTTCAATATCTTTACTAGTTACTGACTTGTTGAGATTTTCTATTTCTTCCTGAGTCAGTGTAGGTAGTTTGTATGTTTCTAGGAATTTGTCCATTTCATCTAGGTTATCTAATTTGTTGGCATAGTATCCTCTTATAGTTCTTTCTATTTCAGTGTGGTCAGTAGTAATGCCCCCTTTCCATTTCTGAGTTTAGTCATTTGTGTCTTTCCTCTTTTTTTCTTTGTCAGTCCAGCTAAAGTTTTGTCAATTTTATTGATCTTTTGAAAGAATCAATTTTTCATTTTGTAGATTCTCTGTATTGTTTTTTATTCTCTATTTCATTGATCTTGACTCTAATCTTTGTTATTTCCTTCCTTCTGCTTGCTTTGAGTTTAGTTTGCTCTTCTTTTTCTAGTTCTAGCAGTTTTGAGGCTAGGTCTCTGGTTTGAAATCTTTCTTCTTTTTTAACATAAGCATTTAGAACTATAAATTTCCTCTCAGCACTGCCTTTGCTGCATCCCACAAGTTTTGGTATGTTGGATATTCATTTTCATTCACTTCAAGATTTTTCCTAATTTCTTTTTAGATTTCCTCTGTAACCCATTGGTTGCTTAAGAGTACATTGTTTATTTTTATATATTTGTGAATTTTCCATCTCTCCGTTACTGATTTCTAGCTTCATTCTATTGTGGTCGGAGAAGATATATTGCATTATTTCAATATTTTTGAATTATTAGATTTGTGGTGTGAACTAGAATCTGATCTATACTTGAGAATGATCCATGTTCACTCTCAAGAAGACTGTGCATTTTGTTGTTGTTGGGTGAAGTGTTCCATATATATCTCTTAGTTATAGGTGGTTTAGAGTTGATTCAAGTCTTGTATGTTCTTATTGATCTTCTATCTAGTTAATCTATCTATTATTGAAAGTGGTGTACTATAGTTGCTACTATTAATGTAGAACTATCTATTTTTGTCTTTAAAACTGTTAGTATTTGCTTCATATATTTTGGGGTTCTACTGTTAAGTGCATATATATTTATAATTATAATATCTGCTTGTTGAATTTACTCCTTTATCAGTACATAATGACTGTCTTTATCCCTTGTAACTGTTTTTGACTTAAAGTCCATTTTATCTGATATTGGTATTGCTAACCCCAGTTCTCTTGGTTACTAGTTGCATGCCTAAATATATAACAATCATATTTTTATTTGAGTCCAACTTGTCTTCAATAGTATACACATACAGTTTCATAGCATTTTACCCAAAGTAGAACTTCTTTGAAAATTGGAGTCAATTCTCCCAAACCCTGCTACTGCTTTTTCAAAAAAGTTTATGTAATACTATAAATCCTTGGTTGTCATTTCAACAATGTTTACAATATCTTCACCAGGAGTAGATTCTGCCTCAAGAAACCACTTTCTTTGGTCATCTATAAAATCAACTCCTCATCCTTTAAAGTTTTATCATGAGATTGCAGCAATTTAGTCACATCTTCAAGCTCCACTTCTAATTCTAGTTCTCTTGCTATTTCCCCCACATCTGTTGATAGTTACTCCACTGAAATCTTGAATCCCTCAAAGTAATACATGAGGGCTGGATTCAACTTCTTCAAAACTCCTGTTAATATTGATATTTTGCCCTCCTCCCATGAATCATGAATGTTCTTAACAGCATTTAGAATGGTGAATCCTTTCCAGACTGTTTTCAATTTACCTTCCTCAGATATATCAGAAGAATCACTATCAATAGCAGCTACAGCCTTATTAAATGTATTTCTTAAATAATAAGTCTTGAAAGTCAAAATGACTCTTTGATCCATGGACTGCACAATGGATGTTGAGTTAGCAGCCATGAAAACAACATTAATCTCATTGTACCTCTCCATCAGAGCTCCTGGATGACCAGCTGCATTATCAATGAGCAGGAATATTTTGAAAGGAATCTTTTTTTCTGAACTGTAGTTCTCAATAGTGGGACTAAAATATTTAGTAAACCATGTTGTAAACAGATGTGCTGTCATCCAGGCTTTGTTGTTCCATTTATAGAGGACAGGCAGAGTAGGTTCTGCATAATTCTTAAGGGCCCTATGATATTCAGAATGGTAAATAAGCATTGGCTTCAACTTAAAGTCACCAGCTGCATTAGCCCCTAACAAGAGGGTCAGCCTGTCCTTTGAGGCTTTGAAACCAGGCATTGACTTCTCCTCTCTAGCTAGGATATTCCCAAATGGCATCTTCTTCCGATATAAGGTTGTTTTGTCTACACTGAAAATCTGTTTTTTCGTGTAGCCACCTTCATCAATTCTCTTAGCTAGATCTTCTGGATAACGTACTGCAGCTTCTATATCAACACCTGCTACTTCACCTTGCACTTTTAGGTTATGGAGATAACTTTTTTCCTTAAACCTCATGAACCAACTTCTGCTAGATTCAAACTTTTCTTCTGCAGTTTCCTCACCTCTATTAGCCTTCAGAGAATTGAAAGTTAGAACCTTGCTTTGAATTAGGCTTTAGCTTAAGAGAATATTGTGGCTGGTTTGATCTTCTATCCAGACCACTAAAACTTTCTCCATATTGGCAATAAGGCTGTTACACCTTATCATTTGTGTGTTCACTGGAGTAGCACATTTTATTTCCCTCAAGAACTTTTTATTTGCATTCACAGCTCAGCTAACTGTTTGGTACAAGAGGCTTAGCTTTCATCCTATCTCAGCTTTCAACATGCCTTCCTCACTAAGCTTAATCATTTCTATCTTTTGTTTTGAAGTGAGAGACATGAAACTCTTCCTTCACTTGAGCACTTAAAAGGTATTGTAGGGTTATTAACTGGCCTTATTTCAATATTGTTCTGTCTCAAACAACAGGGAGGCCTGAGGAGAGGGAGAAAAATGGGTAAATGTCTGGTCAGTAGAGCAGTCACAACACACACAACATTTATTAAGTTCACCATCACATATGGGCATAGTTCGTGGCACCCCAAAATAATTACAATAATAACATCAAAGATCATTGATCACAGATCACCAAACAGATATAATAATGAAAAAGTGTGAAACACTATGAGAATTACCAAAACGTGACACGGAGATACAAAGTGAGCACATGCTGTTGGAAAAATGGCATTGATACACTTTCTTGGCACAGGTTTGCCACAGACCTTCAGTTTGTAAAATATGCAGTATCCATGAAGCACAATAAATTGAAGTGCAATAGAAAGAGGTATGCCTGGTATTGTTTCTATCTGTTTAGCAGGTGTTATGTTCTAAGCAATTTACATAAATGATTCCATTTAATTATACAACAACTTGATATGCTTTAGTTTGCCAGGCTGCTATGACAAATATCACACAATAGATTAGCTTAAGTGACAGGTATTTGTTGGCTCATGGTTTCAGAGGTTAGAAAGCTTGCTTCCTCTTGGTGGTGTTAACATTCCAGTTGGCCAGCAATCCTCGAGTTCCTTGGCTTTCTCCTCACAGGGTGATATCCTCTCCTTTCTCTTCTGGGTTCCTGCCTACTTCTGGCTTCTGTCTCCTTCCCATGGCTCTCTCTGACAATGTCTGAATTTCTTCTGCTTCTAAGGGACTTCAGTAATCTGGATTAAGACCCAACCTCATTCAATTGAGCCACACCTTGACTAAAAATAACATCTTTAAGAGATCCTATTCACAATAGGTTCATACCCACAGAAATGTGGATTAAGATTAAGAACATGTCTAAATTGGGGTACATAATTCAATCTACTGCAGAATGAATTTTTTTAGGAGGTACAGGGGATTGGATCCAGGACCTTGTACATGCGAAGCAAGCGCTCAACCACTGTGCTACACCTGCTCCCCCAGAATGAATTTTTTTAATCCCCTTCTTTAAAAAGATTAAGTAACATTTGCTCAAAACTTTACAAATAAATGGCTGAGCCAGCAGCTGAACCATATTTGCCTGGTCCCAGAAAATATACACTTTCCACTATAATCTATAGTATTTTAATTACTGTAAATAACTGTCACAGAAAAATAAGTAACGAATAGAGAGATAAGTAAATGGGGAAAAGATTCAGAAAGCAGAAACACTTCCTCCCTTCTCCAAGTCACAATGAAAGGAAAAAATCAAGAGACTGAATGAATGAATAAATAAATGATGAAAGAGCATTGCGTTGGGTACATAGGAGGAGGTTGAATTTAGAAAACTTAGCACTGCCCTTAAGAAGCTCACACTCTATAGGGATGGAGAATTTGACAAATGCTAGAATTATACAACAAAGTAGTATCGGAGTGCAAATAAGGGAAGAGAGTGATCTGGTATCTTAAAGAAAAGGGGGAATAGAACATCATAAAGTAAGTAGAATTTAGGTAGATCTTAAAGATGAGTATTATTTTAAATAAAAAGTTGGAAATTTAGGTATGAGTGAGAACTTAGAGGTAGAAGAGAATAAGGTTAATTCAGGAACAGTGGGTAGTTCATTTGGCTGGTGTACCTGGATTGGAGCAGGGGGAGAAAATCCTGGAGAGGTCTATTGGGATTAGGTTTTGAATACTGGGTCTATTGGTCCCACTTCATAAACATTGGTAAAAGGCTGAAGAATTTTAGGCATCATATTTATAGAATGTCTGGCATACAGTGTCCATGGATGTCAGAAAGCTAATTTGCACACTGCATGTAATTTTTAATTTCAACTTTTATTGAGGTGATTATAGAATCATATGCAATTATCTGAAGTAATGCAGAGAGATTCCCTGAATGCTTTACCTAGCTTGCAAGCAATATCTTGCAAAACTAATAGACTATTACAAACAGGATATTGACATAGATACAATCCACTGATTTTATTCAAATTTTCTGTTTTACTTGTACTCATTTGTGTGTTTGTTGGTATTCAATAATATAAAATTTTATCACATTTATAGGCTTGTGTATCCAACACTGTAGTCAAGGTACAGAACAGTTCCATCACCACAAATACCCTCATGCTGCCCTTTTATAAGCACGCTAACTTCCTTCCTGCACACATCCTCCCATCCCATCCCTGGCAATTAGTAATCTATTCTCCATTTCTAAAATTTTGTCATTTCAAAAATGTTATGTGATTGGAATGATACAGCATATAAGCTATTGGGGTTGGATTTTTAAATTCAGCATAATTCTCTAGAGACTCGTCCAAATTTTTGCATGTATCAATAGTTCATTCCAGGGAAGTGGCTGTGGCTCAATTGGTTAGGCTCCCATTTACCATATGGGTAGGCCCCAGGTTCGATCCCCGGGGCCTCCTAGTGAAGGAGCTCCCATGCGGTGCAGTGAGTTGGCCAGCAAGACCACGCAACAGAGGAAGACAGGCAGATACAAGAAAGGCGCACAGCAGATGGACACAGCGAACGCAGACAGCAAGGGGTCGGTGATAAATAAATAAATAAATAAATAAATATCTTAAAAAAATAAAAAAATAAAAATAGTTCATTCCTTTCTATTACTGTGTAGTATTCAATGGTATTGATGTATCACAGCTTGTTTAACCATTCACCCCTTGAAGGACACTTAGGTTGTTTCATTTTGGGCTATTAAAATTAAGCTGTTGCAAACATTTGTGTACAGGTGCTTGTGTAAACACAAATTTTTGTTTCTCTGGGATAAATACCCAGAAGTATAATTGGTGGGTCATATGGTAGTGGCATGTTTACTTTTTTTTAAAGAAAGTACCAAACTGTTTTTCCAGAGAGGCTGTAGCATTTTATATTCCTATCAGCAACATATGAGGGATCCAGTTTCTCTGCACCCTTATCAGCATTTGTTATTGTCACTTTTTATTTTAGCCATTCTGATGGGTATATTGTGAGATTTCCTTGTGTTTTTTATTTGAATTTCCCTAGTGGATACTAATGTTGAGCATCTTTTCATATGCCTGTTTTCCATTTGATATACTCTTCAGTGAAATGTTTGTTCATGATTTTTGCTCATTTTCTAATTAGACTGTTTTTTACAGTTTTGCTTTGAGTTCTATAAATATTCTAAATCTTAGTCTTTTGTCATATTTGTGGTATGCAAATATTTTCACCCAGTCTGTAACTTGTCTTTTCATCCCCTTCACATGGTATTTTATAGGGCAAAAGTTTATCATTTTGATGAGTTCCATTTTATCAATCTTTCATTTTATGTGTCAAGTCTAAGAACTTTTTCCCTAGCCCTGGATCCTGAAAAATGTCCTCCTATGCTTTTTTTCCTAAAAAGTTTTATGTTTTACATTTAAGTCCAGAGTTCAATTTGGGTTAAATTTTGTATGTGGTGTGAGATTCAGTTCAAGGTTCATTTTTTTTTGCCTAAAGATATCTGATTGCTCCAACATTTTGTCAAAAAGATTACCCTTTTTCCATTGATTTTTTGCACTATCATAAAAAATCAGTTGATCATATTTGTGTATAGATATATTTTTAAGTGTCTAACATGAGCTCTTCATTCAACAAATATTTATTGATCTCTACTATATACCAGGTACTAGTCTAGGTTCTGGGGATGAGGCATTATCCAAAGCTGTCAAAAATTCTCATCCTCATGGAGCATGCATTCTAGTGAGGAAGATAAATATAAGAAAAAAGATAAATTAATGTGTAATATAAATGTTATAAAGGAAAAGTAAAGCAGAATAAAAGGACAGATAGTAATGTGTGAGATGGGTAGGCAGTATATGTTAGATAATACGTCCAAAGGAGGCCTCGCTGAATAAATGGCATTTGATCAGAGACCTGAATTAAGTGAGGAAGTAAGCAATAAGAAAAGCAGTGCAAATATCCAGGGAAAGATGTTCCCTGAAGAAGGAAAAGCATATCCTGCAAGTTCAGAAGACTGGATATGAGTAAAAGCATGGAAAATTCCATTTTCAGTATTGTTGTGTAGGTTCCTACTTCTCTTATCCTACTACAGATAACAGTTATAAATTCTGGACTAGAAACACACACACACACACACACACACCCCTAACTGAAAGGACTGGAGAGTGAATGGAAGCAGGTACATTCTAGAAGAGTGATAACTGTTAGAGGAAGGGAGCAGCATTGGTTGAGTTTCCCATTTGTTATGGCTTGCAGTTGGCATGGTGTGGAGTGGCTAAAATTCTTATAGAAAACCAGAAATCCTTCTTGCTTGAAGAAACAAACAAAAACTAGTTTGGGGCAAAAACAACTACCAGAAAAAAAAGAGGGGACGTGGAAATTATAATGCCAGAAAGAGGGGAGCCCGTACTGTGTACAAACTTCTGCTCAAATCTTTGGCTGATCTCTGAACCATCCATGAGCAGGGGAGACCGAAAATGGCCCAGTAAAGGATAAAAGAACAGAAGTGCGAGTTGAGCTGCTCCCCAAGAGATAGAGTTTTCAGTTTGGGTCCAACTAAGCTAATTGTCTGCTTAAACAAAAGGTCTTCTCTGTTTGAGGGAATATAACAGAATCCATTCTTTGACATATAAAGAAACTTGAAAATGTGAACTATTCTCAATGGAAAAGAAAACTGGTGGAAGCTGTCCTCAAGATGACCCAAGTGATGGAATTAGCCATGAAGGATTTTAAAACTGCTATATAACTCTGCTCAATGATATAAAGGAAAATATGCTTGTTAATAAATGGAACAATAAGAAATCTCCATAGAAAAATAGAAACTAGGAGAAAGAACAAAAGGGAAATACTAGGAGTAAAATGAATAAAATACCTAAGGTAAAAATTTCACTGGAGGGACTTCAGTATATTTTAGATAAGCAAATGGCTTACTCAGGCATCTGAGTAACTGAGCCTCAATCTGAGCCTCTTCTTGATGTTTATCAATACTCTTAATAATGTTGTTGGGTAGATTAGTGATAATAGTGGGGTTGATGCAAAGAACCCATACCCATTATATCTAAGTGTCTGTGAGGAAAAAGTTGGGACAGTGAAAGGGAAAGGTATGCTATTGTGAAGCCCAAGTGTCTTACCATCCATAGTTTAAGATAGCTAAAGCATGGAGATGTATAATAAGTGGAGCATAAAGATCCTTAACTCCCAAGGATCTGGTCCAGCAGAATAATATAGAGAACAACAAAAACAACAAATTCTAATACCCTGGCTATTGTTTACTGCACTGGTAAAAACCAGTGAGCCAACAGAGGGAGCCAAAATAGCATGGATGAAACTTCTGGATACTGGGCCTTACTGCACAGTGTTTCACGTAACTGGTGCCACGGTGAACTTGGGGGACTAATGGGTGTAGTTCAAAGGGGGGGGGGGAGTGGCAGCCAATATAAGCACTGAAAAGATGAATTCTGCTCTGAGTAAAATGGCAATTTCTCCTGTATCTGAACACATTGATGGTAAGTAATTGGGAAAATCTGCCATTAACCCCAAGTCACTAGGGTGAAAAAAGATCCACCCTATCTCCAATGTTTTATTTAGTTTTCATTGAAGTATAACATACCTGAAAAAATGTTAAATAAGTGTAGATCTAGTTGAATTTTCACAAACTGAGCACAGCCATGTGACACCAGGTGAAAAAAGAGAACATTATCAACCTCTCCAAAGTGCTCCTAGTTTCCCCTTCCCACGGGGAACTGCCATTCTGAATTCTACACCATAGATTACTATTGCCTGTTATTGTACCTTACAGAAATGAAATAAACCAATATGTGTGATTATGTGTCTGGCATCTTTCACTAACATTTTACGCTTTGAAATCCATCATGTGGCCATTCATGCAACTGTTGTGGTATATTCCATCATGTGATATGCCACAATTAACGTATTCACTCTACTGCACATGAGCACTTCGGTAGTTTCCAGTTCAGGGCTATTGCAAATATGGTTGATATAAGCATATTAATACATGTCCGTTCTTGAACAGATACATGTGTTTCTGAGGCGTTAATACCCATGAGTAGAATTGCTGGGTCATAGAGTAGGCATATGTTCAGCTTTAGTTGTTAATCCCAAAGAATTTTCCAAGGCAATTGATCCAACTTATAACTCCATCAGCAGTTTTGGGGAGTCATGGTTGCAATGTATTCTTGCTGACACTTGAAGTTTTATCATTTTAGCCATTCCTCTGGGTAGGTAGTGGAATTGCTTTGTGGTTTTAATTTCCATTTCCCTGATAACTAATGAAGTTGGTTATCTTTTCATATGTTTATAGGCCAGTTAGATATCCATTTTCTTGTGAAGGCTTTTGAGGTCTTTTGTGCACTCTTTTGGTGGCTTGATTATCTTTTTCTTATTGATTTATAAGAGTTTTTTATATATTCTATGCATGAGTCCTTAGTTGGACAAAAGTATTGAAAATATCATTTCCCGGCCTGTGGCTTGTCTTTTCACTCCCTTAATGATGTCTCTTTTTAAATATATATATTTTGCATTCCATACCACAAAATGCACTCTCTTAAAGTGTACAATATTCACAAAGATGTGCGACCATCACCATTATCTAATTCCAGAACATTTTTACCACTCCAAAAGGAAATCCTGAATCCATTAGCCATCACTCCTCATTTTCCTCTCCTACCTCTGGCAGCCACTAATCTACTTCCTATCTCTAATGAATGGCCTATTCTGGAGATTTCATATAAATGGAATCATACAATATGTAAACTTCTGTGTCTGTTTCTCTCACTTAGCACAATGTTTTCAAAGTTCATCTATTTTGAAGCATCTATATTAGAACTTCATTCCTTTCACTGGCTGAATAATATTCCATGGTGTGTATATATCACATTTTATATATACATTCATCAGTTGATAGACATTTGGGTTGTTTCCACTTTGGGGATATTATGAATAATGCTACTATGCATATTAATGTGCAAACTTTTGTAAGAATATATGCTTTCAATTCTCTTTGGTATATACCTAGGAGTAGAACTTGTATATCATATGGTAACTTTATGTTTAACTTTTTGAGCAGCTACCAAACTGTTTTCCACAGTGGCTACAGCATTTCACATTCCTACCAGTAGTATATGAGGGTTCCAGTTTCTCCATATCCTCACCAACACTTGTTATTTTCCGTTTTTTACTAAAAGCCATCTTAGTGAGTATGAAGTGGTATCTCATTGTGATGTTGATTTGCGTTTCCCAAATGATTAAAGATGTTGAACATCTTTTCGTGTGCTTATTGGCCATTTGTATATCTTCTTTGAAGAACCTTAATGGTATCTTTAAATAAACAGAAATTCTTGTTTTAATATAGAAAATTTTATAGTTTTTTCCTTTAAGTATAACACTCATTTATTGTTATATTTAAGAAATAATTTCCTATACAAAGGTGATAAAAATATTATCCCATGTGTTATTCTAGAAGCTTTATTGATTTAGCTTTCATATGTACCATCTTGTATTGGGGGTGGGGGGATAGGTGTATGGTAAAGATCAAGGAGCATTTTTTTCCATGTAGTTCTCCAGTTGACCTTGGAAACATGTATTGAAAAAAAACATTTCTCACCACCCTAAAGTGTCAAATTTGTCACAGTGAAGGTATATGTATTTATTTCTCTACTCTCTATTCAGTTGCACAATCAGCTTTATTCTACTTGTTCCAATGCCACACTGTCATAATTTATATCACTTTATATTCTGTCTTGAAATCTGGTAGTATTAGTCCTCCAGCTTTGCTCTGTTTCAGGATTGCCATGGGCATTTGTTTTAGTTTCCTGGAACACTTACACAAATACCAGGAACTGAGTTGGCTTAAACAATGGAAATTTATTCACTCATGGTTCAGGCTGGGGAAAAGTCCAAATCAAGATGTCATCAAGGTGATGCTTTCTTCCGAAAGACTGTGGTGTTCTGAGCTGGCTGTCAGTGATACTTTGTCCTTATTTGTTGCTTGGCAAGGCACATGACAGTGTCTCCTCGTCTCTCTCTTTTCTTCCAGGTTCCATTGCTGATCAGCTTCTGGCTGCTTTCTCTGTGGCTTTCTCTCTGTGTCTTTGAATTTCATTTACTTATACAGGACTCCAGTAATAGGATTAAAACTCATCCTGATTGAGGTGGGACACACTTTGACTGATGTAACCTCATCAAAAGACCCTACTTACAATGGGATTATACCCACAGGAATGACTTAAATTTAAGAGCATATTCTTCTGGGATATAAAAGTTTCAAACTGCCACAGTATTCTTGGCCTTTTTCATGACTCTGGACTCTCCTGTTAAGCCCAGAAAAGGAACAGTTCACTCATTTTCAGTTTGAAGTGCCATAAGAAGCAATTACATCCTTCAGAAAGTTGTAAAAATTGGTCTTTTGCACTAAACCTTAGCTCATGGAACTTCAAATATCCCTTCAGGAAATGATTATCGAGTACTTACTGTTGTCAAAGCCCAAAAATTGAAATGGCATATGTAGTATAAGGCAGAAGCTAGTTCTGCCTTCAAAGGGTAGTTACTATAGATACTCGATATAATCAAGGTGCTATAAATGATGCAATACAAAAGTAATTGGATGTAGATAGAGGTTGGTAGATAGAAAGGGAAGTAAAGTTGAACAGAAACACAGAAGCACTAATTCTTCATTTTACATAGTGGGAATTCAAGAGAAAAGACTAAGGTTGATAGATCAACAGGGAAGAGAGCACAGAAATCTTCTCAGGAGGCATTGACCAGCCCCCAAAGGAAAAGTCTGTAGATGCAGATGTCAATTAAATATAAAGCCAGCATATAAATAATTAAATCTTGTTGCTGCCCAGTCATGCTACAGAAAAGTTCACATTAGGGAAGCCTTACTCATGCATACAGAGATATCAATCAATATTTTAGGACCCCATTCTTCAATATGAATGGAGAGGAGAGAATGTAAAAAAAAAACACACCACCACCCTATAATTAACAACAAATGTTGTATCCATGAAGAAAGAACATATGCAGAGCAAAACAAGCCATTGGAAATTAAAATATGATAGAATAAATTTTAAACTTCAGTAATAATATCCCCAAAAGTAGAACTCAAAGAACAGCATATGGGAAGTAGGAGAGAAAAGAAAGGTTAAATCCAATATTTTACTAAAAGGAGTTCCCAACAGAAAAACAAAACATAGCAAACAAAATAAAAACAGAAAATAAAAGAAAAAATCCAAACATTTTCTTGATCTGAAGGGCACAAGTTTCCAGATGGAAACAGACCACTAAGTACCCAGGTCAATGCATGCAAAACATCGTACAGCAAGGTCACAAGGATAAAGAGAAGACTCTAAAAGCTTTCAGAGAGAGAAGGAGGGGAAAAAAACAACAACATTGCATCAATGATGAGTGGAAGGCACCTTGCAATGGAGAAATGCCTTCAAAATTCTTAGAAGCATTTATGCCCAAGCAATCTATCAATCAAGTGTGGGTAGAAAAATAAGATACTTTAAGACATGTAAAGACTCAAAATTTTATTTCCCATACATACTTTCTTAAGTATGAGCAAAAAATGAGGCAATAAACCAAGCTAGAGGAAGACTTGGGCTCCAAGTAAAAAAAAGAACAGCAAAGGGAAGACCCAAGATTTGAAAATTAAAGAGTTCATTTCAGGACCAGTGAATAGAAGATCTGGGAAGAAATCTCCAGAAGTAGTGGTGGAGGGGCAGGGGAAGATGAAGTGTGTGGAATTGAAACATCTGATGTATCTGAGCAGTGGAAAAGGTTATTGATAAACTATGACAAATCTATTGGATTAGTAACAAGAATCAACAACAGGAACATGGAAAACTAATTTTAAAAGTCAAGATGAATTATTAATGCCATAAAAAATTAAAAGTTGTTCTTGTAAGGAAATATGTCCATGGATCATTGCTTGTCTTAGCTTAGCAATGATCAAGATTTGCTTATCGTAATAATGTAAAAATTGACTATTACTTTAACAAAGAACTAGAATATAACTACATTGGTAAGAAGGGTGTTGCTGTAAAGGACCTAAACTCAGTTTTATCTTAATTATACGTTAACAGATAATGTTTAAAAGCAATAAATAAAAATGAGTAGAGAGAGAATATTATTTGGAAATGTGGAGTTAGATACCTGTATTAGTCAGCCAAAGGGGTGCTGATGCAAAGTACTAGAAATCGGTTGGCTTCTATAAAAGATATTTATTTGGGGTAAAAGCTTACAGTTACAAGGCCCTAAAGAGTCCAACTCAAGGTTACTTCCTTACTAAACTCTGTTGCCATGTGTTTAAGCAAGATGGCAGGTGATATCTGCGAGGGTTCAGCCTTCCTCTTCCCTCTTAAGGCTCCGTGGATCCAGCTTCTTCTGATCTCAGCTGTAGGCTGGCATAAAGCTCATCAATCTTCCTGGGGCTCGTTTCTGTCTGGGCTCAGCTGCTCTGTTCTCTTCATAAGGTCAGATGTAAACTCTCAGACGAATAGCTCCTATCTCTTCCCAGGGCCTCTGCCATGCCAATGGAACTGTCTCTCTTCCTCTGTGTTCTTCTGTATATCTACTTTTGTGTGTCTCCTTGATTGTGTATCCATTTTAAAAGCCCACAAAGGGGGCAGGGACTCAAACTGAGTCGCCCTAGTGACATGGTCAAATCAAAGCCCTAATCTTAACATGATCAAGTAAACGTAAAACCTTTGAATTTAATACAATCAAAAGATATCATACCCAGAAGAATAGACCAGTTTACAAACATAATCAATATCTATTTTTTGAATTCAAAAATCATATCAAACTGCCACAATACCATAAGAAAGAGCTAAAGGAATTGAAAGTAGTTATTTCTGGGGAATAAAACTAAGGGGTGGAATTTGTGGGTCAGGGTACTAGAGTTTTTCATTAAAAGCCTTTTTTTGACTACTTGACTTTTTAATAATATGCTTGCATTACTTTAATAAAATAGTAAAAAAAAATTTTAAATAAAGTTGCATGAATAATAGAGGTTTATGTACATTATTTAAAACCATAAAAATAAGCAATCATTTAGGAATATAAACTTAAATGAGATTGACAAATGGAGACTGGCAGTTTGAGATTATTTTATGAATCTCAAAAAGAGAAAGATTGTATTTGTAAACTAATCTATTCTTCTGGGTGTAGAACCCTTTGAATGCATTAAATTCAGCTGAGGGGCCTTTGATTAGATTACTTGATAAGATTACTTTAGGGCTTTTGATTGGGCTCAGGTTGAGTCTCTGCCTCTTTACTGGGTCTCGTATAATTGGAAACACAGAGATACAGAGAGAGGAAAAGGGATACAGCATATTTGATTCTACAATGTGAGAGGGAGGACTGAAGGAAAGCAAAAGCCCCTGAGAGGCTCAAGGAGGCTGGGCCCACAGTGAGTCTGGAGGGGAAGGCTGAGACCTCGGCAGAGATCGGCAGCCATCTTGCTTTGCCATATACGCAGACAACAGAAACAGTAGTAGCTGATTTTGGTGAGAAAGCACCTCTTATGGTGCCCTGATTTGGACTTTTCACAGCCTTGGAACTGTAAGCTTTTCTCCCAAATAAATCTCCTTACAAAAGTCAACATATTTCTGGTACTTTGCATCGGCAGCCTTTTGGCAAACTAAAACAGTGACAGACAAAGATAGAGGAGAAATCATTTTGTATCAGGGAGTCAAAATATACTGTTTAAAGTTAAAAAATGGAAAATAACAAACGGAGAAGGTGTGGAGAAATAGAAACACTGGTTCATTGTTGTTGGGGCTATAAAATGGTGCAGCTGCTGCAGAAAACAGTTTGATGATTCCTCAGAAAGTCAAATATAGAAATACCATATGACCTGGCAATCCCACTTCTAGGTCTATACCCAAAAGAATTGAAAGCAGGGACTCAGATTTTGCACACAGATGTTCTCAGTGGCATTATTCACAATTGCCAAAAGATGAAAGAAACCCAAGGGTCCTTCCAAGGATGAATTGATAAACAAAATGTGGTATATTCAGTCATAAGAAGGAATGAAGTCCTGATACCTGCTACAACATGAATGAACCTTGAAAGCATCATGTTGAGTGAAATAAGCCAGACACAAAAGGACAAATGTTCTATGAGCTCGCTGATATGAAATAATTAGTATAAGCAAATTCATAGTCAGAAACTAGAATACAGGTCACCAGGGGCTGAGATGGGGGTAGGGTACAGAGTCTCTGTTTGGGGGATGAAAAAGTTTTAGTAATGGATGGTAGTGGTGGTAGAACAATGTTGTGAATGTAATTAACATCACAGATTACTTTTTTTTTTTTTTTAAACCAGGAGGTCTCAGGGATCGAACCCAGGTCCCTCCATATGGGAAATGGACACCCAACCGTTTGAGCCACATCTATCCCCACATGGATTATGTATTTGAATATGGCTAAAAGGATAAATTTTAGGTTGCATATATGTGACTGTAATAAAAAAAGTTTTAAAAACCATAGGACTTTACAACACAGACAGTGAACCCTAATGTAAACTATGCACTATAGTTAATAGTATAATTATAATAATATTGTTTCATCAATTATAATAAATTACCACACTAATGCAAAATGTTTATAATTGGAAAAACCATGCATGTGAGGGGGGGTTATTTGGGATCTCTGCACTTTCTGCATGATTTTTCTGTAAACCTACGACTTCTCTAATTTAAGAAAAGTCACAAGATACAGTATGTGCATTCCCTTCAGAGTGATTAAGCTAATCTGCAAAAAGACCTGAAAACAGTAGGACCGAGGCAGAAAGAAGGGAGAATTTTACTTTTGTTTTTTAATAAAATTTTCTGTTCTTATTTTCTTATGCATATATTACTTTCATGGTTATAATTATGTACTACTAATAAAAAATTAACAAATGAAAAGATTCTGACATAATTCATAACAGTATGAAAATGCCTCTACACTGTCCCCAAGAGAGACCACTAGGGAAGAAATATGGAAAGGCTGAGGATATTTCAGAGACTATCCTGATTCCTATTTACAGCTTAGTGACAAAATCTGGAATGAATAACTCTTTATTTATTTGAGGACATTCACAAATTTGTTAATATAAAAGCCCTGAGGCTAGGGAGAGCAAGGGAGCTAAACCGCTTTCTCTAATAAAGTAAAGGAACATGGGTTTCTGGGGCAGCGGGAGCAAGAATGGAAGAAGCAGAAACAAGGAGAGAGACGAGGAGGGAGTGTCAGACCAGAAAAGCCTAGAGGCTGGCAGGATCAGGCAGGGAAGCTCAACCAGAAGGCATTCCCTGGTAGCAGGGGAGGCAATGGCCTATGAACATCATAGTCATGTAACATTTGATGGTAAAGAGTCCAGTCTTGTGTAGCCAGGCACCTATCCACTGTTAACTCTAAAGCATTACTGAAAGTCCACTATGCAACTTTTTTCATGCAACTGATATTTTGAGGAAATCAGAGAAAAGAGTTCTCTTTCTTCATTGTAGGTCAGGATGCAATGGAGACCACGAGACCAGTCACAGTAAAGCTTGAGGAAGAACGAGATTTCAGAGGACACAAAACATCGAAAGTGGTGACTGTTAGAAACAGAAGTCTCCCAAAAATACCTAGTGATAGAGGGGGTCAAAGTTTGTTTTTCTTCAATGGATAGTCAATTAACCCTGCACCATTTATTAAATAGAATATAGTTTCCATGCTGCTCTGCAGTGGTACCTTTGTCATAAATCAGGTGTCCATGTATGTGTGGTTCTATTTCTGGCTGTATAGATAGCAATTTTAATTTGAGAATATCAGTGAGAATTTAGCAACAGTTAAATCTTAAGTTTAAGTTTGAGTGAGGACTTTTATGGGTAAATTACAAACAAACTTGAAGTAAATTGTTACAACCACATTTGAACAAAATTTGGCATTATCTACTAAAGGTGAATATATGCATGCTCTATGAAACAGCAATTCTACTCCTAAGTTTATTCCCAACAGAAATGCATGCACATTTGCATCAAGAGATACGCACAAAAATGGTCATAACAGCATTATTCATAGTAGCCTAAAACATAAAAAACCCACACTTTATCAATATTAGAATGGATATATAAAACATGGTATATTTATCCAATGGAATATTATACAACAATGAACATTACCAAACTGTCACTACATCAAAAAACACAGATGATTTTCAAGGCATAATGTTGATAAAGAGGCCAGGCACAAAATAGTACATGATTTCCTTTACACAAAATTTTAAAAATAGACCAAATTAATTTCTGGCATTGGAAGTCAGAACAGTGGCCCACTTTTGGAGAGGAAAGTCAGGGAGTAACTTGGAGGGGTCATGCAGAACACTTCTGGGATGCTGGGAATGTTAATGCTTCTTGGCCTGAATGGGAGTTACATGGATGGGTTTATTTTGCGATAATTTATTGACCTGTCCACCTAAGATTTGTACTCAGTTCTAAGGTGTGTTGTAATTAAATTAAAACTTTTTTTAGTTGGCGGGCCGAGCAGCTGGTGCTGCATCTCTCAGGCTGCCACTCTCGGGATGCCCTGCATTCACCGCTGCCCTACCACCCCTCCTCCTTTGCCTCCCCAGTGCTACAGGGCCAGAGCCCAAGCCACCGTTGCACCTATATCTGTGGGTACCATGGCTTCTGGAGTTAGAGTGAAGGATGAAGTCATCAAAGTTTTTAATGATATGAAATTATGGAAATCTACACAAGAGGAGATCAAAAAAAGAATGAAAACAGTTCTCTTCTGTATAAGTGGTGACAAAAACAAATAATTGTAGAGGAAGCAAAACAAATCTTAGTGGGTAAAATTGGTGATAATATAGAGAACCCCACACATTATTTGTGAAGTTGCTACCCCTGAACGATTGCTGATATGCTTTGTAAGATGCCATATATGAAACAAAAGATTCTAAGAAAGAAGTCCTAGTATTTGCATCCTTGGCTCCTGAAAGCACACCTTTCAAAAGCAACATAATTTATGCTAGCTCTACAGATGCCATTTAAAAACTTTACAAGTATTAAATATGAGTGGCAAGTAAATGGCTTGGATGATATTATGGACCACTTAACAAACTTGGAGAGAAATTGGGAGGCAATGTAGTAGTTTCACTTGAAGGAAAGTCCTCATAAGATGACAGTCAGGTGCCATCTGGATGCTAAGGAGCTTCCATTTTTCCAGTTCAGTCAATTGTCAATTGGAATAGTATTAGATTTTTGTGTTTTGGGTTTTTTTTCCTCTCCCTTCCCACTGGGCCCTTCTAACATAATGAATGAAGGAGATATGATTTATTTACATAGCCTATCAGTAATGACCATTAGATTGTTCAATGCTGTTACTTTTATACAAAACCCAGGGAATGCCTTCCTATCATACTTTAACCAAAACAACTGGTTGTATGTCTCCCTTTCAGCAAGCACTACAATGAATGTGAGTGTCAAAGAGAATAGTTTAGAATACTGCAAAGGGTAAGCTAATTGAATGCCTTGAAACTATTATCCACTGGTCAGATGGTAAGCTTTTTTCAGTACTATTTATAGTTGCACTTGATTGCAGTTCTGTGAAGCCCCAAGAATTCATATGCCTCATCTGCCTTGGCAAGCCTATTGTTGTAACATGGTGGCACAAATATAATACTATGCATTGAAAGCACTTTTTGTAATGAGTTTAACCCCCATCCCCAAAAGGAATGCCAATTAAGTTGTACTAACATGTCATCAACTTAATCCTAGTGCCTCAGTGTTCATTCCTGTTACTTGCGTATTTTCTTAAAAGAAATAGCTGTTGTTAGTGCCATTTTGTTTTCCCTTGAGCATACACTACTGAATAAGTGTAGTTTTATGTTTACCACATGAGTCTTGCAACACTATCTGTATAAAAGACCTTAAGTGGAACATTGTTTCTGAGATCACTATGCAATAAAAATTGTGGCATATTACAGAACATTGCCTTATTTTCCCTGGAAAATTTGAAATATTTTACATGAAAAAAACTTCTAGAGTAAACAGCTATTATTAATCTCTGCACTGGTCATTTGAGAATTATTTTTGTGGTATACTTGTGTGATATTTTCTGAATCTGTTGGATTTATTCTATTAAAAAATATTCTTTCCTAAAGCCAACCAATATAAAATACCATTGTTATAGAGTGGTACTTTTATAAAACATGTATATACTTAAAAAAAAACACTTTTATTTTAAAAAAACAGAGTTGCACTCTAGATTACCTTTGGAAGGACACACATTGGTAACAGTAGTTATTTGGTGATAAACCATGTGCTCATTCATTATTTTTAGAATATTGTATCATGTGCGTGTATTAATTACACACATGAAATAAGTATGTGATGTGGATTGAATTGTGGACCCCAGTTTGGACATGTTCTTGGTCTTGGTCTGCATTCTGGTGGGTGTGGACCATTGTAAAGATCTCTTCAAGAGGTTGCTTCAGTTAAAGTGTGGCCCAACTAATTCAGGCTGGGCTTTAATCCAGATTACTGGAATCTTTTATAAGCAGAGTGCAAGTCAGATGGAGAAAGAGGCCATGGGAAGCAGCCAGAAGCTGGCAGTCAACGTAATCTGGAAGAGAAGGGAGAAGATGCTGCCAAGTGCATTGCCATGTGACAGAAAAACCAAAGACCAAGGATTACCAGCAGCCAGGCCCAGAATGCCACAGTTTTCAGGGAGAAAGCATCACCTTGCTGACATCTCAATTATGGACTTCTAACTTCAAATTGTGAGCAACAAATTCCCATTGTTTAAGCCAACCCATTGTATGGTATTTATTTTAGCAGCTGGGAATCTACAACAGTATGTAAAATACAAGTTTCTAAGTACTACCTCTCACTGGGAGGAGACTCTACAGTCAGAATTTTCATGGCAATTCTACCTTTTTAACAAGGTCTATCAGTGAAACTGGAGTTACCTTTACATTGAGGGGCTGGAGATAACCAATGTGAACTTCTGCAGACAATTTTAGCCTCTCCAACCAGAAAATAACCTTCATCACATTCATAACCTCAGTAGCAAAGGATAAAAAGGAGCACACTTCTTTATGGAATCCATGGACAATACTAGGAGTCATTCTGCAACCTTGATTGGTGAAAGATAGTGAGCCAGAGTTTAATTTACTTAGCAATTCAAGTAAGGCAGTCTTCCCAGTTTATAGAACTAGTTCATTACATTATTACACTGCTGAGGCACATTTCATTTTTTCAATAAGATCACTAAACTTTTTCACTCTCTGGACTTTTTGGTACAAAAGCATTAATATAGCTACAGAGATCCCCTCCAAAACAGGATTATCTTCAGTAATCATGAGGCTAAATAAAAAGAATGCTTACAAATTTTCAAAATTCTGACAATCCAATAGAAAAATGGCTAAAAGACTTTTTAGAGACATTTCCCCAAAGCAGCTCTACTAATGTTCAATGAATATATGAGTAGATGATCAGTCTTCATTAGTCATCCAGAAATTCAAATAAAAGTCCCAACAAGATTCCCTATATATTGACCAGAATTTGTAATTTTTAAAAATATGATAAAACTGATGTTGGCAAGAATGTGGGGCAATGGAACTCTAATGTAATACTGGTGGGAATGTAAATTGGTACATCTATTTCTTAAAATAGTTTGGCATTCTCTCCTAAATGTGAAGATAATCCTATCTTAGAATCTGGCAATTCCACTCATGGGTATTTTCTCATCAGAAATACATGAACATGTGTATCAAGGGACAAGCACCAAAATGTTTATAGCAGCATTATTTGTCATAGGCTGAAACATGAAAGAACTTAAATATACATCAACAGTAGAACAAAAAGTAAATAATATATTCATCCAGAGGAAAACTATACAGCAATAAAAATGAACAAAATGCTATTCACAACAATGTGGATGAATCTCACAAACATAATATTGAGCAAAAGTAGCTCGACACCATTAATAAATGTTTTCACTTTTAAAGTTGTTTAAAATGTGAAATTAAACTGTAATTCCACTCTGAATAAAATGAAGAAAGTGATTATCATGGAAATCTTCATGGTGGTTACATTTAAAGAAGAAAGATAGGCTGGTAATGTTCTACTTCTTTACTGGAATGAGCTGTTCATGAGTGTTTGCTTTTTGGTAAACCACTGAACTGTAAATTTCCATTTTGTACATGTTTCTATATGTGTGTTATATTCCAATAAACTTTTTAAAAAAGAGTGATTTTTTCTTTGAAAAGTTGTAAAGACACAGAATGAATGAATCCAGAATCTCTGTGCAATCTCTACCCCTCCCAACTACCACATCCACCAAAAAGAATGTATTTTATACATTTTACAATATTTTGGAAACAGACTTGTAGGCACAATGCAAAACAATGACTTATATTTTGAAATAAGAAGTTAGTCTAACAAAAAAGTAATTGTCTCAGGTTCCACAAGAAATTTAAGAAGATTTCCTCTTAAGGTTGAATCTAAGTTAAAGCCGTTTCCAAAATATGCATTTGCTAAAAACAAACTCTTTAAAACACTCATTGGTCCATAAGCATTTAGAAAAACCACTACTGGCCCTTCTCATAGATCCTTCTTCCTCATCAAAATTTCTCCGCCAGATGGACACTGTTCCTAGGCAAAAACAGCTACTCATTGTTTTCCTATTAAGATGTGTGCATTCTCACTTCTGTATTTTTTCTTCTGCTATCTCCCTTTCTAGAATGTTCTCCATCCTTCTCTACTTGCTACCCTAGCAAGCAGTGATCATTCCTGCCTAAGATGGCCTTTGGCACTATAAGGAATAGAGCACTAAAAATGGTTTATTGAGTACCTAACCACTTGCTAGTCACTGTGTTAAGCATTTTATATATGTTATACCTTTTAATCCTCACAGTCACTCTGTGAGGCAGTATTATCATCACACCCATTCTACAGAAAAGGAAACACAACCTTAGAGGTGCTAAATATTCTGCATAAAATTACAGTGCCTAAGGGTAAGTGATGTGAATTGGACTTTAAACATTAAACTTGGGCGTGTCTCAGTTCAAACTCCACTTCTAATTTTTGGTATAAGACTATTTTCAACTTTCTTTAGCAATCATTGAACAGTTATTTTATGTGGCATCAACCGGATGTTTAAAATACTGTTGTTAAATGGAAGTTTGACTACAGAACAGTGTCCTTTTTATTACCCTCCACGTTTAATAATACCCATAATTGACGAGTAGGTGGCTTAGAACCATTTAGGAAACTCAGAAAATCCCTTACCCAAATCAAAGACATTAAAATGGCATGAATTGAAATTTTTGCATGCTTGTGTGGGTTTTTTAAGGAAACATAGGAAAGAAGTTTGTGACTAGTAAAGCAGTTGAAGTCTTGTGAGCACTACCCTCTCCCCAGGTGAGGCAGGTGGGTGGGTGTGCCACTCCTTCACATCAAGAGAGAGGGGCTCTAAGGAGACCTCTGAGAAAGCCTAATGTGTGTCCTTTCATTTTGGAGCAGGGGGACACATTGGACTAGTGTGTGACACCTGCCTGGGAAATCCAAAATGCAAAAGATGGGCTCTGCAATTGCTCTGAGGGAGAGAGCAAATAAAAGATTGGCCTGTACCCCTGAAGTTAGTCAGAACAGTGAGTACTGAATGGGTATTTCCAGTGGACTAGAATTGGGACACCTAACAAAGACAGCCATGGTGGGGTTTTCCTCAGCGCAATCCAAAAGGAACAGCGCAATTGGCAAAGTCCCACGAAGGAAGAGGCAGGGGAAGTGGCTGAAGACCAAATGCTGGACATAGACCTGCCAAGGCCAAGCTGATAAAGCCCCTTCCTTGGAAGAGGGGGGAAGAGTCTGGACCTTGATGTGTGAGACCTCTGGGATTCTGTTTGTATTTACAGTTGTCACCCTAAGACTTTCTTGCTGTTTGGATAGGGCACGTGATGAGTTCCTTCTTGGATATATGTATAATTTCTCTCTGAGTAAACAACAGCAAAAGGCAAAGGGGCTCCAATTCATGACACAGATACAGTTCTCCTTAGCACAGTGCATATGCTGGGCTCTGCAGGGATTAGAAGTCATAGCACGAGGGAAAGCCCTGATTGAGAAGCAGTGCTGTCCAGAGAAGTCGTGTCTTTAACGCGGTATGAATTGCCCATAAAAGAGTGGGTTGAAAAAATTTGAAAAAGTTAAATATCTTTCCTGGATAGTACAAAGCATAGCCAAAATAGAGAAATACAAGTCTCTATGTATGAAAATACTCAAGAATCCATCCAGTCCAAACTATAATTATTCTAATAGGCAAGCGGATACTTATTTTCCCAAACCCCTGGTCTTTCTGATGTACCAAGACATCAAATGAAACTGTTCTAGACCAGGAACTAGAATAGTGTGTGTTTGCATTACAGAAAAAGCATGCACTGAAAGATAAATGGTTGAGGGTGATGAATGAAGAAGAAAGGAAGTTTTGTTGTGACTTCCAGCATATGTGAATAGTCCTGGAACAGGGTGAGGCCCAGCATCACCTCTCTGAGCACTAAAAGTTGCAAAAAGTCACATTTAGATACTTAACACCAAAACTGTTTCCCTTAATAACTATCTGGGACTTTTCATCCAGATCATTTCCAAAATTTAGTCTCCTTAAGTGGGACAAGTAAAACTACCAACTTGGATTCAACCTTGTCCACTAACTGTGGGTATTATTTCCTTGGAGAGACAAAGATATGTGATATTTGTCCCAAGAAAAGACTAAGCTCCAGAAAATATCCTAAAGTGATCTTTACTACCCAAACCAGTAACAGCTAAAATGCTTAGCTCTCAAAAAATAAATAGGAAGAACTACCAAATATTGACAAAATCACAATTAAATGTAAACTTCCTTGAGAGAAAAGAAAACAAATGAACCCACTAGGTGATGGCTTCCTTTGGAAAGAAGAACCCCAATAAAGAGAAGTAATTTAAATGATTAACCAGAGGCTTTATTAGCCAGCTTTTAATTTTTAAGCATGCACTGCATACCATAACTTTACATAAATTATTGCAATTAATTCTTAAAAACCCTATGACATGGCTCTTATCTTCTTCATTTCATAGATTAGGAAAAGATTCAGGTAAATTAAATAAACTGCCCTAACCCTCTCAGCTAATTAGTGGCTAAGCCAAATTCTGAATCTAAGACTGATTCCAAAGTCCAAGCCTTTTCTTCATACTGAAAATCCTCTTACTGGCCAATTATGATATCCTGTACAGGATACTGAACCAGTCATTTAGGAGTAAATCAACGCCATTGGTGGGCTTTTACTCAGTGGTACACTCTCCCACTTCCCAGATGTTACTGGTACTGCAGTTAACAGCTTTTAACTGTGACCTCCAGAGGACTGCCCTTGGCTAATAGGTACCATCTCACTTTTATATACCTAAGAAGTTATATCCTGCCTCCCAGGAGCAACCAATGCCCAGCTCACGCTTGGAGTACAAAAGCTCAGACCCCTTGCTTCGAGGTTGGACAACTCTGTGGTAAAACTTACACTCTAGATCCCACCACGGATCAGGCCAAGTTTACACTTTACCTTAGACCACATCCTTGTCCAGCTCCTTTCCCTTTCTTATTCCACTGCCTCTTTTCCTTACTGTTTTTCCTGAAGAGCACTCCCTCCAAAAATGCACCTGAATCCCTTCCGGAGAAACTGACAGAAGACAGTTTGTGCCAGAAGTGGACCTAAGAAGCAGACTCAAGGATAGGATTCTGGAATTGGGTCACGCATCAGCCAAAGGGCAATCAAGACCCCATCAGTGGTGATAGGTGGAGTAATAATACACCCCGGCTTGCTATACCAGTGCATCTATTAATATTTTCTCCTCTTAAGGTCAGATGGAAGGCTATGCACTAGCATGTGCAACATCTCTGACATTTGGGAAGTACAGTGAAAATAGCAATTATAAGGATTGTGAAATCGTGTGGCTCCCCGTAGCTAAAAAGGAAGGTCGGGGGCAATCAATCACAATTCAAACCCAAGTGTGAAAGCCAGAGGCCTCCTTGTCAGAAACTCTCATTTCTAGGAGCTACAGGGCTGACCATACTGAGGATCAGGCTCAGTACCTACTAAAAAAAGAGTAGCAGGTTTTCCAAGAAAGAAAAGAAAAGAAAAAAATGTTGAAATCTCAACCCCAGCAAGACTCCTGTTCCAAATTCAGGGCCTTTATAGAAGGAATGGTATCTTAAGGCTTGAGATGAGGATATCTGGGTTGATGAACTGAGAACCGTGATCCCCAGATTCCCCTAAATCAACATAGCACTTAGAAGTGAAGCACTTCCCCTAGTTAGGAGATAGCACCCCCTTGCATAAAGACTATGCAGAGGAATTAGAGAAGGCAGGTGCCTTATAAGACCATAATTGTCCTCCTCAATGTCTGCTGCCACCTCCCATTCATTCATCAAACCAAAATATGGGGTCAAATCTCAGTGTAAATTGTCTGGTGGAAATGCTGGTCCTGTTAGGAGAGGAGAAGAATTATTTGTAGGAATTGTAACACCTAGATAGCATATGTCAGCAGGAGTTGGGTATGGCTAGGAGTAGATCCTGAGGTACTGGGATAGAATCTAGAACTGCATAAAAGAGAGTTTTGTCCGGATGGGGACACAGGGAATGTCCTGGAAGTCAGTTCTTATATGCTACTGGGAAGATTTCTGGAATCTTGAGGAAAAGGATAGCCAACATTAAATAAGGTAGAGAAGCCAGAAATGTCATGGCAGACTTTGTAGAAAATAATCAAAGGCTCAGAATAGTCATGTTAGAATGATTTTTTAAAAAGATTTATTTTATTTTTTCTCCCCACCCCCTTGTTGTTTGCACTTGCTATGTCTGTTTATTGTGTGCTCATCTTCCTTTTAGGAGGTACCGGGAACTGAACTCAGGATCTCCCAGGTGGGAGGGAGGCACCCAATCACTTGAGCCACCTCTGCTCCCTGCTTTGTTGTGTCTCTCGTTATGTTTTCCTCCCTACATCACTTGTTGCATCATCTTGTTGTGTCAGCTTGCCACGCCAGCCCATCATGTCAACTCGCTGTCTTGCCCATCTTCTTTAGGAGGCACCGGAAACCAAACCTGGGACCTGTCATGTGGTAGGCAGGAGCTCAATTGCTTGAGCCACATTTGCTTCCCTTGTTTTTTTTTTTTTTTACCATGGAATAATCTATTTTATAAAACCAGAAGACTCACCAGCATTTTCAGGAGGACCTGAAGATGTACTATTTACCAGGGCAATTAGGAAAATACCAGTGGCTGGGATCAATGTCATTGAGAAGTTTGTCAGTAACCTTTATGGCAAGAGATACCATTACCAACTTGCCTGACTAGTAGCAATGGGAATGATAAGAGCCCAGAATAGCAGGGCCAGGTGCTTACACTTAACCTTGAGAAGCAGAGTGTTGAAAATTCTGTTGTGGACAGCAGGGTCAGGACCAGCAAAAGTGCCTAGGATGCATTCATTCTCAGGGTTTCAGAAGTGCTGACCCTACATTTGCATGACCCTAAGAGTGAGTGCCTCCTTAAAGTGAGGCATATAGGATAGCAAGGTTGGGATGGCAGCCAGATAGGAAGAGATTCTGATCCACAGTAATCTATGAAGAGGGCTACTAACAAATGGTGTTCCTAGGGGAAAGGGTCAGCCAAGTTCAGTATTTTTTTTAATTTATTTTTTATTTTTTAAAAGATACTTAGATTACATAAATGTTACACAAAAGATATAGAGATTCCCATATGCCCCACTCCCCACACCTCCCACACCCTCCCACTTGAACATCCTTCATTAGTGTGGCACATTCATTGCAATTGATAAATGCATCCTGGGGCTTTGCCATTAAGCATGAACCATAGTTCACATTGTAGTCTACCCTCTCTCCCACACAGTTCTGCATGTTATGTGATGATATAAAATGGCCTATATTTGTCGTTGCAATGGCATTCAGGATGATTCCCAAGTCCCAAAAAAGCCCCCGTATTACAACTGTTTTTCCGTCTCCCTGCCCTCAGAGCCTCCAGTGGCCACTGGCTCCACATCAATGTTGTAATTTCTTCCATTGCTAGAATCACAATATGTCTATAGTAGAATATCAGTAAGTCCACTCTAGTCCATAGCTCTTTCCCCAATTCAAGGATTCTAGGATGGTGACATCCACTCCACCTTCAATTGAGAAGGGGCTTATATCCCATGGGGAAGATAGATGGGGCTATCCTGCCTGCAGCTGTAGACTCACTCCATTCCCTGGACGTTGTCAGTATTGTTTGATATATAATCAAAAGAGATCAAGAATGAATGATCCACATAGTTAGTGGTAATAGTCTGATAATGTTCTTTCATAATCTGTAACAAATGTTCCACAACAATGTTGTGTAAGGTTTTGGTAGAAGGGTGATGTGCGGGAATTCTGCACATTATGCAAGATTGTTTTGTAAGCTCACAACTTCTTTAATAAAAATAAAAAAAATAAAAATAAAAAAGAATGAATGAGCCAAAGACTGAGGATAGCCACCCCAAAGGAAAGCCATAATTTCTTGCCCAATTACCCTTTTTTTCCATTTACACTTTTCTTGCCAGTTCCTTACAAAGAAAGAACACACAATATCACAGCAGCTGCATATAATAGCAGTTCTCCAGTTCTTTCCCAAGGAAATTTTACTGAAATAATTCTACATTGGGATCATTCAAAGATTGAACCCAAAACATCAACATGATCCCAGTTGAAATAGGAAGTATAGAGGTAATAAAAGGAACCTTGATTCAAATTCCTGTCATAGTAGTCCACTGGGTCCATGGACCCATCTGATGGTCATTTCTGTGGTTTCCAAATGTATAGCAGTTGGTAGAACCATCACATTAGTTCCCTGACCTGTGGAATGAGAGCTTCTGAGGTAGGAAAGCCCATGTGGAAAGCCTACAGCTAATATAATCTAATGCTGAAACATGAATGCTTTCTCTCCAAGATCAAGGCAACGATACATACTCTTCTCATTACTATTCAACAATATACTAGAGAGGCTAGCCAGTGCAATAAGTCAAGAAAAATAAATAGCCATAGAATTTGAAGGTGTAGAAAAAAAACTGTTTAATTTCAGGCAAAATGATTGTCTACATGGAAAATGCCAAAGAATTAATTTTTTAAATTGCTGTTTATAATAAAAAAAAGAATTTAATAAAGCCACAGGATATATGGTCAACATAAAAAATCAATTATATTTTAATATAATAGTGATGAACAATTGGAAATTGAAATTTAAAACCACTACCACTTCATGGACATTATGCTGAGTGAAAAAATCAATCTGAAAAGTTCACACACCTTATGATTCCATTTGTGTAACACTCTCAAAACAACAAAATTAGAGAGATGGGAGAAGAGATTAGTGATTTCCAGGGCTTAAGGATAGTGGGGTGAGGAATGGGTGTTATTATAAAAGTGTAGCACAAGTGACATCTTTGTGGTGATGGAATGGTTCTGTATCTTTTTTTTTTTTTTTTTTTTTTTTTTTTTAGGAGGTACCGGGGATTGAACCCAGGACCTTGTATATGGGAAGCAAGCATTCAACCTGCTCCCCAGTTCTATATATTGATTGCTGTGGTGGTTACAAAACTCCACAAGTGATAAAATGGCATATGCACATTATATCAATCTCAATATCCTGATTTTGATAATGTATTACAGTTAACTAAGATGTAACCATTGGGGAAAACTGGGTAAAGAGTACAAAGGAACTCTCCATACTATCTTTGCAACTTCCTGCAAATCTACAGTTATTTCAGAATAAAAAGGACACCAACTTTATATAGTTCATGACAGCATGCTGTATTGGGAAGATACGGATTTTAGAATCAGATAGTGCCCAAACCAGAAATGCAGTTTCTGCAAAAATGAAAATGGATGTGCAAACATCCTTCCTCTGGTGGGCGGGTGGGGAGCTATCATTTACAATAGGATAAAATACATGGAATGTGTAGGAATAAATGTAATAAAACATGTATAAGATATATATGCTAAAAACTTCAAAACAATTGATGAGAGAAATCAAAGAACTAAAAAATGGAGTGGTATATCATGTTCATGGATTGAAAGATTCATTATTATTAAGATGACAATTCTCCCTCAAATTGACCTATAGATTCAATACATCCCAATCCAAATTCCAGC
Organism: Tolypeutes matacus; assembly: GCA_026826555.1. NCBI lineage: Eukaryota > Metazoa > Chordata > Mammalia > Cingulata > Chlamyphoridae > Tolypeutes > Tolypeutes matacus. Next base: position 49,071,071 of record JAKSZT010054304.1, read on the forward strand.
AAATGATTTTGCAGAAATTGATAAGCTAAATCTAAAATGTGTATGGATAAGCCAAGGACCTAGATAACCAAAACAATTTTGCAAAAAATTAACATGGTTAAAGGGCTCACACTTCCTGATTTCAAGAGTTACCATAAAGCTACAGTAATCAAGACATTGTATTGTTGACCTAGGAATAGACATATAGAGTAATGGAAAAAATATAGAACTCAGAAATAGACCAACCATATATGGTTAATTGATTGTCAACAAATTCTCCAAGATAATTCAGTAGAGAAAGGGTAGTCTTTTCAACAAATGTTGCCAGAACAATTAGACATCCTTTTGCAAAATAGGAACCTTTTCTCTTACTTTGTACCATATGTAAACATTAACTCAAGATCATAGACATCACTGTAAAAACCAGACTTTTGGGAACCATTAGAGTAAGAGAGATACTGTTCATTTCTCTGTGTATTCCAAGATCTAACATTGTTTTAAAATTAGATGTCCAATAACTACATGCATAGATCTTAGTAGATGAATTATTTTCAAAAACATCAATTCTGAGTTATATTTTAGTATGGCACCTCAGTTTTTATAGAAGGATGACATATTTGGCTTTTTGAAGAACTCTTCCATTGAGGTTGAAGGCATTAGCCTTTATGTTATTCACTATTCCCTTATAAAATAACCCCTGCAATAAATTTCTTTTCTATTTTCATAACAGAAAAAACATCTCCTATAGAATTGATACATTTCTTATTATAAAACAATGTAAATATTTGATCTGTTATATTCCCACTTAGTTTGACTGAAAAATAATCACAATTACTATATAAATTTAAATTTTAGTAAATGTTCTTCTGCCTCTTACATGATTTTGATTTCCATTTTTATTTTAGCAAGTCTAAACTATGCATATCTATTATAAATTGATTCTAAAATTCTTTGGGCAGTGAGACATAAAAATGTTCTAAGAAAACTCATTCAGGAAGAAAATTTTAATTATATAAATATGCATCATCTGTTATTATATTCAATATTCACATTAACTAATAATTCCTCATGTCTTTAAACCTAAAAATATCATTATCAGAAAGTTGATGATTTGCTAAAAATGACTATTCCTAGATCATAGGAATATTAGGAAAACCATATTCCTTTCTGAATCTTAACTTTTCTCATTACAAAATGGCAGCTCAATCTGTTATCTCCAGTCATATACCTTTGTATCTGAGAGCCTTTGTTTCATGGACTTTCTTCTCCCAAGGCTCTCTCAGTATACCCAGAAAAGGAAAGAATTATATATTTATAGTTTTTTCCCTGAAGTCAGAAAAAAATATTGACAGAAGAAATTTTGTTTAGTTTAGCATCAAGTTAACATCTCATAATATCTTTCCTCATGATATAATTATGCAGCACATGCTGTGAGTCAAAAATCTGTGGGAAATATAAAGATAAAATAGTCATACTGGAAGGGAAACTACTTCTCCTAAATCAAGGGGGAGAATGCAACCGCTTCTGCTGTCCAAGGATTGGCATAATCATTTCAAAAAATGAGAAAATGGTCTCAATGTTGTAAGGAAAGAAAGAAATGTTGTGGTGAAATAGGCTGAAGCGTGGAGGGGGAAGCAGAGTTCTTTGAGAATACAGAATCAGGAATCTCCTCATCTGCAGGGCAGAAATTCAAGTTTATAAATAAACAGGCAACAGACTGGCGGTTCCTTCTCTGGGGAAACTGAAAAGCAACAGAAAAGGTACCAAGAACACTGATATTTTGGGGTCCCTTTATATTTGTTAAGGTACAGGCTAAGCTGCCATAATGTAATAGCTATCCCCAAAACACAGAGGCTCAAACCAGGCAAAAATTTATTCCTCTCTCTGGTATACCAGTCCAGAGGCAGAAGTGTGTTCAGGTCGGCGGTCAGTAGTTATGCCCAACAGGGTCATCGACGCCCAGGCCCCTTCCTCCTTGTTGCTCCAACATCTCTGGGTGCTCTTCCCATCAGCCTGGCAGAAGCTGGCACCAGCACCCCTGCAGCATTTCAGTCAACAGCACAGGGAAAGAGGAAGAGGAGAGCAAGTGGCTTCCATTTTAAGAAAGCGACCAGGAAGTTGCTCTGAGGGAGGTGCTCCGAGGAAGTCTCTAGCTGAGCAGACATGCAGACATGTGCCTGCAGATCTTTAAAGGCATGAGGGTGATCGTGTTACTCAAATAAACAAGGGCAAATGGATGCTGGGAGACAACTATCAGTCTCTCCTACAACTCCCACAAAGAAAAAGAAGCCCACTGCCCAATCTGCCCATGTATACAGAACTTAAATCAGCTGGGATGTGGGCTTCAGCCTTAAGAATGAATTTATAACCTAGACTCATCAGCAACAGAAACTTGCAGAGAATACAGTAGAACATCCAAAGAAACTCCTATGAATACCCTCTGAAATATATGACTAAGCATTGTAATGTTTTAAAAGTTATGATTTAATGGTTGGGCAGCAAGAGGAGGCAGAGGGGGCCAGGACTGACACTCTTCCTCCAACCAGCCAAGAACAGCAGGTTGTCCCTGTAAATTCTTCTGAAAAGGGTTTTCTAGGCCTCTTAGGCTCACCTACATTCTTAAGAGTCTCTTCCACTTTCTTAGATCATTTTCAGTGAAAAATGTGGAAAAGATGAAAATACACAGTGTATTTAAACAAGGGGGGTAGAAGATACATCCCTACTGAAAAAAAAATAACTGAGATGATACTGCAGCTCATGCTACATCCTCGTGCACTGAACTAAAAAAGAGGACTCAATATTTGTTCTAACCAATTTTTGACTTATGAGTGAATTTCAGTCATTTTGCAGACAGTTTTAGCAAATATTTGATTTCTGAGAATTCTGATAGCCAGAAATACCAGTATAGGCCCAAAGTCCAAAAGGAGATGGAAAAATAAAGACCCTAAAAAAGTGAAGGCTATTGTGTTAGGGGAAACTAAAGGGAAACCGACAGAGGGGTCTGATAAAGTAGAAAGAGAGGTTTGAGTAGGGAGAAAGAGATAAACTGTCAGTAGAGGGGGCAATACATGAAAGTAACTGGAGAACAGGCTGTGTGTGCCCCTTCCTACCCCTTGGCCTCCTCTGAGGGTTACTGGAGATGACTCCATAAGAGTAGCTGGCTCCCAGCAGCCCCCTAATGGGCAGTGGTCCTTGTGCTCAGGAGCATGCTCGGCCTGCCCACAGTGCAGGTCAGATGTGCCTGGGAGTGTACCTGGACAATGCCTCCAACAAATGAGAGAAGGGAATTGGTAGGTAGAGACCTGAGATCCTCATCCTCAGGAGGACTGCTTGGCCTTGTGTTTCCCACTCACTCCCAGAGAGTGGCCGGTGTTGCTGAGCCCCTGTCACCAACAGCAATAACCCACTCAGTAGTCCACACTCTTCCGGCCTGCCTCCCTTCCCTATCTTACTACCCATCTCACTCACAGTGCTTTCTGGAAACACCTCTAAAGGAAACTAGCTGGCCACAAAACCTTATCTTACGGTAAACCCAGAGTACATCAATCAAAGGAACTGCCAGTAGCAGAAGTAGGCAAATGGCTTATCAGATCATGATTAGAAAACCTTCCTTATTAAGGTTTTTTTTTCCCCCACCTTTTCAAGTTCCTTTGTTATATCTAAAGCTTCAGTGAAATCCTGCTGCACACTATTGTCTTCTTTGAACAGGTTTGGGAAAATTAAACAAAAAGGCCATATTCCTCATATGGTTCTGTATACGTGGGAGAGATGATACACACAGAAGCTCTGAGCTAGGAATGAGAAAGTGAGTTTGGAGGTAGCAAGAGTTGGAAGAAATGGTGATTGGAAGAATCAGAGTTTCCAAAGAGTAACCGGAGTTATAACAGTGAGTGACACTGGGATTCTCCTCATGTGTGGGGTAGTTTTTCAAGTCATTTTAATTTAAATATTAAGGAAAATGGTGGCCAAGGCAGAGAGAAGACTTGAGAATGCCCAGGTAGCTGACAAGTGGTTTTCAACTCATCAGTCTTTCAGAGTTCATTCTCGGGTTGGAATGTGTAGGTCAGGCAGAAGTATCAATACCCTTCGTATAAAGAAAAAGTCAAGATGTGGCATTAGGCCAGTAGAGGTAATGTGCATAGGAGTCCAGAGGAGGGGAGAATCTACTCAAATGGGTAAAATGAACAAGGCTTTTGAAGAGTGTTGACATTTAATCTGAGTCCTGCAGGACTTGAGTGATTTGGACAAGTGGAGCTATGGAGTGAAGGCGTTCCTGGAGAAGATAATGGTGTGAACCCAGTACATATTTATGAGGCCTACAGAGTAATACGAAAGTATTAACTAGATGGGGTGGATTTGTTTGAACCCTCATTTCATGCAGTCCTAAATGAACACGAAAACAAAATATTTTTTTATATAGGGATGTTTTAATTGAAGAAAAAAAAAAAAAAAAAAAGCTGCACTTTGCATCCAGAAAAGCAAAAAACATGAGCCCCCAGAGGACAGACGATCAATAATGCCACAAGTTCAAAAGCACTAAACTTTAGCAAATTCTCCTACCTGAATATTTATTACTATGAATTATGGTGGCAAAAGAACAGTAAAAATGCTAAACTGCACTTTTCTGGATTGAGGTGAAGGCACAGGCACTTTTTCTTCCTCTTTTGGGAAAAATTACAGTCATATCTCCAGGAATTTCTTTTCCTTGTCTTTCTCTAGTTCCAGTAGTTCAATCTCCAGAGACAGCTTATACACCTCCAGGGCCAACTTCACATCCTGAAAGCTTGGGAGACACTGCATGAGGTGTTTTCCTGCCAGCACCTGCTCGCAGCCTTCAGAGGTTTTCTAAAAGAGATATAAATGGTGGCTGTGGTTGAGCGGCTTATCCCCAAACCATGGCGCTGTGACAATCTAGGAGGTGCATCACAATGCCAGGACTGTAGGATCAGGGCCAACTTTAGAACTGGTGGTTGAGCAGGAAAAAGCAGAAAATACTGTGGGCCCATCACAGTCTTCCCCAGAGGGTTGAGGTCTGTTCTGAGACAGCTTCCCAGAAGGTCTAAGTGACAACAGCAGCAATTTCTGCTGGCCATCCGGAAATAGAGGGAGAGTATATCCTATAGTCCAGTCTGTCCCTTAGGGTCAGGGCTTTCCCCAAGGGGCTCAGTGTTTTCTGTTCTCCACTGAGAGCAGGGAAACTTGCCACTCCTAACTCACCAGAGTGTTTCCAGGTAGAAAGAGAGATTTCCTGTAAGTGACATTTAAGAACTCAGAAATGCATCCTGATAAATCAGATCACACTGGTGATAGCTAGAATAGTGCTTTGGGGGAGAGGGGCACCAGTTGTCATGTGTGATAGGACAGGAACTTCCTTGAATTTTGCAACTTACCCACTCACACTTGGGCACTTCTGGATACCAAGTTCTGTTCTCTGAGCAAGTGATTCTTTCAGGGCCAACCACACCATAACCAGTATTGCACTGGACAGTGACAGTTTCAGGTTCAACATAGTGAATCTTAAACTCTGACAGCTCTCCATTGGCGATCTCTGGTTTCAGACACAGAGCTATAACAGAAACACCAATTTAAGCAATGTGTAATTCTAAGAGAAAAGGCATGATAAGGGAGTGGGTGTGACTCAAGAGGTTGAGCTCCCATGTCCCATATGGGAGGTCCCAGGTTTGGTTCCCTGTGCCTCCTGAAAAAAATAAAAATGATCAACAAGTAAAACAAATGAAAAAACCAACTCAGGGAAGCCAATGTGGCTTAGTGGTTGAGCACTGGCTTCCCACATATGAGGTCCTGGGTTCAGATCCCGATATTTCAAAAATAACAACAACAACAAAAAAACCAAACAAACAAAAAATAAGGCATGATAACATTGTAGGATAACAAGAAAGAACTTAGGTGCTACTAATTGTTCTATCTTTTCTTTTCTTTTGCCAACAAGAGTAATATTAGCCAAGATTTTTATCAAGCATTGACTACATTTATGACTTTGGATTATGCACTTTATGTTATTATTTCATTTAAGTCTTAAACAGCCCTATGAAATGACTGCTATTGTTCTTATTTTATCTAGGAGAAATTGAAATGCATAGAAGTTGAGAAACTTACCCAAGATCATGAATTTTTAAACAACATAATAGGCTATTAAAAAATTATGTGACCCCAGATCTCAGTTACATAACTGTCTCTCACAGTCTCCATCTCTGCAAGATGTTACGTAGGAAACTTTCATCCTTCTTGCCTCATTATCCTCCTGTGTTCAGTGGAGACAATGGCAGCTAATAATTCCTGTAGTTGTTGTTAGCAAAGTCCTATTAAAACTACATTTATGTAAAATCCAACCCAGTTTTACTCATCCTGTCACCACAGCAGGCTGACAAACTAGGAGTCCCCCAAGTCATGGGCAGGAAGTGCCCTGCACGAAGCTGTGATGGACATGCCTGTCACTTCATCGTGTTTGGAATTAGCCATGAGAACCCCATTCATGCTAAAGTAAGTTCCCATTAAAGTTTGCTACTAGCCCATAGGTACTCTCAAATAAAATGCACTGTTCCCAGAATATTTCTGGAAACAGACACAAGAAAGTAGAAATAGGAGCTTCCCTCAGGGAGCTGACTTTTATTAGAAAGAAGTGGGGTAAGACTCATATTTCTGTATGTCCTTTATTCTTTTTTCACTGGGTACCATGAGCATATATATTATTTTAAGTTTTATCATGGTAACACACACACAACATAAACTTTCCCATTTGAACCACTTTGTGCAATTCAGTGGCATTAATTACTTTCACATTGTTGTACTACCATCACTACCAACCATTAGCAAAACTTTTTAACTCCCCAAATAGAAACTCTGTACCTCTTAAGGAATAACTCCCACCATGCCTCTCTTTCTTCTAGCCCCTGTTAATATACAATGTACTTTTTATAAGTTTGTATGTACTATGTATGTTATACAATTAGAATCATAAAATATTTGCCAAAGAACCTTTGCTTTCAGTCCTGTCATGGTAGTCCTACCCTTGGCCATGGAGTGAAAAGGGAGCTAGAGTTACCTTTACATTGAGGGGCTTCAGGTGACCAGACTGAATCATCGCAGGTAAGTGTGCTCTCTCCAACCAGAGTGTATCCACTATCACATTCATACTTGTACTCAGAAGAGAAGAATCGAGAAACTTTTGTGTAACTTCCATGGTGAATTTTAGGAGGAAACTGGCAACCTTCATGGGGAGAAATACAAGTGAGAGAGGATGAGCTTGTAGGATACATAAAATAACACATACCAGAACTTGCATGATTTGATGGAGGCTCCATTTAGTCCATTTTTCTCTGTGCTCACAGGATCACTTGGCTAAACCCAAGCACTTGTCCTGCTCTCCTATAATCCTCAGCCTGAGGAACTCTAGAAAGGTTTGGGTTGAAATAAAAGAACTTAAGTTTTGCTTCATTTTGTTGAAAATTCACTAAACTTTATACTCTTTAGTTACTATTTTGAAATGCAGACTGGCTTCAGCCAGAAAGTCACATTGTACTAGGGGACACTGAATTGATTTCAGGCTAAAAGGCAGAGGATGCATCTATGAGAAATATTAAAAAGGATTAAATAAATCCACCATCTCTGAGTCACCACCCCATAATCAAAATGATCCATCCACCCCAACGAGAATATACTTACTACTTTTAAAGTATTTTAGAAGGCGCTCATAGGAAGAATAAAATATGTTGACTTGCAGGTTGAAATAATAAACATGACATGGTGTTTATACCTTTTATGTTATACCTTTTATGTTATGCCTTTCTGAATACTCTTGGGTTCCACAAACACTATGCAAGCATCAAGAATGTCATATAAAGTACTGTGCTAATATAAGATTTCCTCTGACGGCTGAAACCAAGTAATGATAGTTTCAGAATTTTGTGTTTACAAGAATAAAAGTTTTAAAACATTTATCACTTGATGGGTGTGTAGGAGACCAACCACTGGCTATTCTGTGGATCATATAACCTAACATATCATTACTTTCTTCCACGAAACCTCTTCTATAGGCAAATTAATCCAAGTAGCCATTTGGTCCCCAAACATGCCATGCACATTCTCAGGGCTATACCTGCCCTCAGGTTGTCTCTCCTTCCTCTTAGAAAGCCAGTCTTCCTTCTCTACCTGCTGGTCATGTCCCACTTTCTCTGTAAAGGCTTCTCTTACTGTTCTAGCAAAGAGTCATCAATTATTTCTCTGAGCTCCTATACCTCTTATTAGGAATAGATTATAGACCACAACCAACTACCTATAGAGATCTGACTCTAAGGTAGACACTATGTCAGACACATTGTATGCATTATCTCATCCAATCATTGCTATGGCTCTAAGAGATAAATATCATCATCTTCCCTACCTTTTATATAAGAAAACAGACCCTTGGAGAGGTTAAGAGTTTTGCTCAAGATGAAGCAGTTACAACGTGGTAGAGGTCTCCCTTGCTCAAAAACCCATAATTTCTAAGACTTCAGTCTATACTCTTGAGCAGTAACTTAGCAACTAACTCATACTATCTATATTTACTGTTTGTTTGTTTGTTTGTTTGTTTTTTTCATCTGGAGAGCCGGAAACATGTCTCAAGTATGTTTGTGTCTCCAGCATCCGGCTCTTGGCATTGTAGGTCTAAAGCTGATGTTTATGTACAAGTATAGAGCTCACAAGTGGAATTTTCTAAGCCACAGATCAAACACGTCATTAGAAAATGACATTTGTGCATTAACACAAAAATACTTTTGTGAATTTATCCCTAAGAGGCTGTTTAACAGACATCGAGGCACATTCTTGCAATAGAGTAGGGAAGGTATGACATAATCATAAGATTATATCGTAAGAGCAAAACCACAGTATCAGTCAGTTTATGAGAAAATGTTCAAAGATGAGGGAAGCCAGCAAGAAGGCTAGAAAAAAGGAGACAGAGAACCGAGGGAAAGAAGGTTATGATAGCACTTCCTAAAGGAGAGTGTAAGCATATTTTGAGATTGGATAATATTTGCTTAGGTGAATGAGATGTGGGCAGGCAAGTGGTGGTTTGAGAGGTAGCAGAAAGTTGTTATTGAAGGGAGAAAAATGAAGCAAGCTCAGAAGGGCAGACTGAGACAAATTGGGCAGATTTTAAACTGCAGGTTAAGAAATATGGACAAAAGGTAAGGTGGGAATTTGAGGAAATGGACTAGAAGAGGATAAACATAAAGAAACCTGAAGGAATCATTGACAAGTCTCTGTGACCTGGTGGATTTGGTCTACCTTGACTGCTTCAGCAAAGAAGATGAGACCCAGAAGGTCAAGGTAATGGTATGCAGGGAAGACAGTGGGAGTTTGGGGTCCAGTAGGGCTTTGGAATAAACACAAATTTAACCATTTCAATATCCAAGAGAGCAGACAAACCCAGGGTATGTGAATTACTTTAACTAACCTTAAAATAGCCATCATTTTGATATAAAAACACTTTGACAGTAAAATACTTTTATGCCCTCCTTTAAAAAGCAACCCTGAAATCACCCTGTGAAAGTATGAAAATTCATAAAGTCTGAACAGCATGGGATCGTTCTGGGGTCCTAGAAATTAATCTTGACAAATTCTGTCAATGCTCTTGCCAGAATCATAAGGTGGCAGTTTAGGACTCTATGTGCCATCTGCTTGGTATGGAATCCTTGTATCATCAGAATTAGGAAAATACCTAATATTGCATGAATATGCAACATAGTTTCATAAAAATAAACACATTTATTGATGAAGTCTCTTTTCTGTTGAGTGATTTTGTCATTCTAGGAAAAATTATCTACTTTAAATGTTCTGATAGAAAGGATATACATATAAATATTTTTAAAAATTGTTCTTACACATTCTTTTAAAGAAGAAATCATATTGGCAGCTAAATAAGAAATATTACTTTTCATTGGTATATTGCCATTTATATGCTAAAACAAGGATTTATTACTCACATCTACATTTCAAACCTACACTATCCCCGTGGATTCTGCAGGTACTCCTAAATCCTTTCCATGCACCGTGGTTAGGGAAAATTGTCTTACAATTCCTTGCATTTAAATCATGTTTTTAGGGTTGCAGGTATGGCTCAGTGGCTTCCTATATACGAGATCCCAGGTTCAATCCCTGGTACCTCAAAAAAAAAAAAAAAAAAAAAAGTTTTTAGCTTGTACAGTGCTTTATACTCATTATTTATAATAATATAAAATTTTATTTTCTGGATGGCAAAATTTTTCCTTGTTGCCCATTAATACAACAGAAAAATAACTAACCAATAGAAGAATTAATTATTAAGAATTTAGAAGTATTCATTAAATGTAATAAACTAACATAAAAACTAAACTGTTTTTTGCTCCTCTCGGATTTGAAATATTTTACTTTTTCAAGTAATAATAGCCTATATCAGAAAGAACTAAAACAGTTTAGATAGGATTTTACTAGTATAATTTATTGTGCTCCTCCAAAATTGCACTGAATTATTGTCATTTGCTTATTAACTAACTCTTAATCAGGAATTCTTCTCTGTGATAGTTGCTTTAAACTATCCCCACTTCCCCATAACCACTGCACTCACCATACAGGCCAGGCAAGCTCAGCAGTAAAGCCAGGACCCCAAGGAGGCTCACTGCTGGAAACATGCCCTGCAACTTGAGCAGCATGGTGCAGAGCCTTGGAGATACCGCTCTGGGGCTCAGCGTTCTCAGACACCCTGAATCAGGCTGAAGTGGAGGTGCTAAGATTGATGCCTGCAGCAAGGAACTAAGCTTTGGCAAGGCTATAAGCTCTAAGTCACTAAATGGGAGGGGCGGAGTCAAGGCATTTTTAGGTGCTGGAGGAGAGCCCTGGCAGGAGCAATGCAATTAATCTCCAAGTCTTGGGAAGAATGATATGGGCTTGATATGAGAGCACGCTGGAATTCAGTGTGTATATATATAACCTTAACTAAGATTTTCTCACTGTTCTGCAGGCAACTGTGTTCCGTTGTTGTCTGCATGTCTACATCATTTCTCTATGGGTAATCAAGAAAAACTAGGAAAACCGTAGAGTCTATGTGGCAGGTTCTTTAAGATTCATAGTGAGATGCTGAAGCATGTTTTATATTATCTCCCAAACATGTTGGGTCTTCAGTCACTAGTATGAATTGCCAAAAGGAGGGGAAGACAAAAAAATTTCCTAAAATTAAATTCTCTTCCTAACACCCCAAGGCCTTATTGCAATAGAGAAAGACACAAGTCTATAACGTGAAAAGACTCAGAAATACAGACCAAACAATAATTATTCCTATAATATTTATGTGGGAAACTCCTGGTTTTCTTGATGTATCTATGATACCAAATGAATCAACTTTGGGGTTACACTAGTTGGAGAGTAAAAGGAAATTTCTTAAAATGGTGTGTATAGCACAGTAAGGCATGCATGGAAAATTAAATGAAGAGAATGAGGTATTATACATGGAGAAAGGATCTTGACAATTTAAAAATTTCTGAATGGGGCAGGGTCAGAGTAAAGGACCTTCCAGGCTAGCATTCTATCTCTGGAAAACAAATGACTGAAATAGAAGTGGTGGAAAGGCATGTTTATTAACCCCAAGACTTGGTTTCCTTTAACAACTATCTGAGTCTTACACCTGGATTTCTTTCTTTTAGTTTCTGCAAAGGGCACAGACAAAGTTGTCATCCTGGATTTCAAGTTTTGTCCCTTGGATATTTGTTGCTTACAGATAAATAAATATTTATCTGTACAGGACAGTGAGCACTGGGAAATGTCTGAAAATGACCTTCACCACTCAACTGAGCTGCAGTGAATAATAATAGGCATTAACAACCAAAGTGCTTAGCTCTCAAAAATAAAGAGGAACATTTAGCAGAAATAAATGGGTGGAAGCCTTGGTAATACTGATGACAGCACAATAAATTTCAACACTACCAAACAGAAAAGAAAACAAATAAATCTTCAGGAACCAGGGCTAAATAAAGAGTTCTTAGACTTGACACCAAAAAAGAAAAATTAACAAATTAAACTTCTTCAAAATAAAAAACTTTTGTTCTGTACAATCCCTAAGAAGAGGATGCAAATACAATCTACAGATCAGGAGAAAATATTTTTGCAAACACAGCCATCAAAAGGACTAGTATCTAAAATAGGTAAAGGACTTTCAAAACTCAACAGTAAAAATCAAATAATCCAATTAGAAAATGAGCAGAAGTCAGAACAGATATTTCACTAAAAAGGATATAAAAGTGGCAAATAAGCACATGAAAAGACATTCAATATCATTAACCTTTAGGGAAATGCAAATTCAAACCACAATGAGATATGATGGCACAATAATCATATCGGCTAAAATTTAAAATGGTAACAACACCAAATGCTGGCATAGATGCAGAGACATTGTATCACTCGTATATCAATGGAACGAATGTAAAATGTTACAGCCACTCTGGAAAACAGTTTGCTGGTTTCTTAAAAAATTGAACGTGCAACTATCTTATGATTCATGAATTGTACTCATGGGCATTTGTCCGAGAGAAACAAAAACTGTGTTCATATAAAATCTGTACACACATGTTTATAGCAGTGTTATTTATAATAGCCCTAAATGAAACAAGCCAAGTGTCCTTAACGTGTGAATGGTTAAACAAACTGAGGTACATCCATTAGCAAGAAAGGGAACAAACTACTGATACACACAACTTGAATAGATGTCAAGGGAATTATGCTCAGTGATAAAAGTCAATCACAAAAGGTTACACACTGTATGATTCCATTTATAAAACAATCTTCAAATGATAAAATTATAGGCACGGAGAGGGGAAGAAGGGGTTGAAAAGATAGCACAAGGGATTCTTGTGATAGAACTGGTCTGTATCTTCACTGTAGTGGTGGTTACATGAATCCACAAATGTGCTAAAGTTGCACAGATCTAAACACGTGCACACACACACACACAAACAAATGAGTGTATGTAAATTGGTAAAATCTGAAGAAGCTCAATGGATTGCATCAGTGTCAATTTTCTGGTTATGATGCTGTAATATTCATGTGAAATGTTGCCACTGAGGGAAACTGAGAAAAATGGTATACCTAATCACCCGTATTATTTCTTACAACTGCATCTGAATCTACAATTACCTCAAAATAAAAAGTAAAAAAAAAAAAACTTCAGGAAAATTTTATTTTCATGTCTCAGATGGGAAAATTTTTTTAAGTTTGATAAAATAGTCAATTTGGAGATGGTGGATAAACAAAAATAAAAATTTGTAGTCCATGAAGGACAATTTGGCGATATTCATGTAACTTTCACATGTATCTTCTCTCTGACCCGGCAATCCTACTTCTGGGGATTCATCCTACAGACATAATTACACATGTACAAAAGGACATTTATAGGAGATCATGTATCAGGGCAATTGTGTGTAACAGCACAGGATCAGAAACACAGAAGGGTCCATCAATAGGTATCATTAAGTAAATTGTGATAAGCTATGATACATACATTGGGAAACCATGCAGTGTAGACACACACTCACACTCACATGCACACACACAAAATGAGGAAACACTCGGGCCATGGATACCAAAAATCCCCTGTACATATTGTTAAGTGAATAAAATAAAAGCAAGTTTCAAAACATCATATATAGTCAGCTATTACCCCGTGTAACAAAAGGGTCAAATAATAGTAAAAGTATTTGTACTTTCCTGTGTTTACATAAGTAAACACTAAAGTAATAAATTGAAGCCTAGTCAAAGTTGTTTCCTGTCAGAAGCAAGGAAGGATGGGGCCAATATGGTGGAGTAGAAATGAGAATTCTTGATGTGTACCTTTTTACATTATTTTTATTTTTGAAACATGTGAAGTAAGTAGCTACTTTTGAAAGTTCATTTAAGAGAAAAGTATTATTTCTGGATTGCCTTACACTCACCCCCAGAACAGCTGAGTTCTCTTCTTAAACCAAAGAGAAAATCTGTGTTAACTTGCATTTCTCCATTGGTTAAATCTCCTGGGTTCCTGCATCATTTTTCTGGAAGGAAAATTAAAATGATCACTAGTGGTTCCAATTACTCACAAAGTATAGCATTATAAAACTGCCTAGTTGATTCATTTTAATTCCTGCTTCCAGATAGACCCAGAAATTCTTTTTCAACATTTATTTCTGCTCTTGACTCATTGAATTTTTGTTTTGATAAAAAATAAATGTTAACATTTATCCCGTTTTTTCTGACGTATTTTAAGAAAAGAAAAACCTGTGCCTCGACTCGTTTGTTCAGTTAGATCACTGTGATAATAAAGGATGTAGTATGTTGTCCAGGTACCATATAATGCATGCTCCCCAAAATGAATGCCTTTGGTCACAAGGGAAATAGATGAAAAAGGAAAATAGATTCTAGACTCTTACTGTTAGAAAAAATATCTCACTGTAATCCCACCTAACTTCTTACAAATACAACGAGTATTGGTGGAGTTACTTTTAAAAGTTACTTTGATCAAATATTTTCACTTGTATTAAGGAATCCATTAAATTCCTAATAGAAATTTCCAAAAAGGATGAAGTACAATTGAGAAAAATCCATGTTGCTGCTTATTGGTACTGAAGACACTATAGTGCCAAAAGCCTCTAGCATACAAGTCCCTGACTTGAACTGACCTACTGCTATAGCCAGGGCAGCAGGTGCATTTCAGTTTTGAAGTCTGTTTGATACAACTTATTTATTGGAGTAGCAAATGGTAAATTGAGTGGGTGGGGGGCACATTCACCTTCACACCAAAATGACACGGAGCCCCCAAAATTATAGCTTGAGACAAATCATCTCAGCATTTCAGTGGTAAGATTTTTAGAGCAGGGAGCATCTTTTCTTTTTTATCACAACTCCTATTCTCTCCCACTGTTCAACCAACATAGTGAGTGATACATGTTTCTTGATTAATGATAATGATGACAACAATGTGAAAAGGCAGAAAATTCCCTTCCCTGCATATATGATAATTTATCAGAAAATGGATAAAGCAAGCTGAATCTCATCAGTCTATGAGATTCCCCACATCTTCCTACTCAGAATACAGGCATCTCTGCCATGCCATGTAGCCCTACCTTCTTGCTTTAGCGGTAACATAATTTATTAATAATAACATTACATAAGATCAGTAGCCAATTCAGGAGACAGGGATGAGAAGGATACATTTCATTTATTTCCTTTGTATCTTTTGGATTTTGAATAATATGAATATATTGCCTATTTGAAAATAGATGAAAAAATATTTTTCAAAGCATCACAAGGTGGAGAATGTACTAAACCCTTGAAAAGTAAAATCTTAATTCTGCTTCCCTGGAAAAAATTAAATAAGGGACTAAGTTACCTTTCAGAGGCCCCAATATAATTATACCCATCATCTCTACAAACTGAATAACCACACAGGCAGTGAAAACTCTTCATGGTCACTTGGCAGATATTAAGTATTTATTCCAAGTCATGATTGGCTTTGAGTTCAACTGTTTGGAGAGTTCTTAGAGAGGAAATTCTAGAAGGGAACACCAAGAGTGTCTATAAAACAGCATTTTTGAGGGATTGTTGCAAATTTCCTTATATTCAGAGAAAAAAGTAAAATATTCCCCAGGATGTTGAAGATTGTCATCTTTAGACATCTCTTAGAAGAAGCTGTGTTTATGAATTCACATGTGTGGTGCCAGTCTGGCCTTGTCTCCCCTTTATTCATCATGAACAGCAACCTTCAGGGCAGAGACCATGGTCATTTGGAGCAGGGTTGGATCACAGACTTTCCACAGCCTAGAGAAGGGCCAGGCTGCCAGTTTCCCTTTTCTATCAAGGGTCCCATTTGGAGGTCTTGGGGAGTACGTGACTTGATGTTTCTTTTACATTTTTCACCTGAAAGAAATCAATGTAATAGTCATTGAATTCCTACTTTTCATAAATCACTAGGATAAATCATATGGGAACCATGTCTTCAAGGAGATTATAGTCTAGAGTGAAAGAAAAGACAGGAGCACAAGGAGTTACAACAAAGACAGCTTTAGGAGCATATTCAGGTGATCAGTTCATCCCAGGGGGAGAGATGGAGTGGGTTTGCAGAGGAGACTGCATCTGAGGTACATATTGTTGTAAAATCTGGAATTATGGATACAGGGCATTTTATGTCAAAAAAGCTGAGCAAAAACACAGCAGTGTAAAGGTAAAGGTTATTTCTTGGAAACAGCAATTGGTACTTCGGTTTATTTGGAAGATAAGGAATGTGAGATAAGATGGTACTGAAAGATAGAGGAGCAGACTTAGAACTAGGTTTGATTGGGTTTTCAGTGCTAAGATTTTTTTTCTTGGAGTGGCATGATTACTGTGCTTTCAGATGATCACTATGGCAGATATGTGCAATTGATGGAGATATGGCAGATATGTGCAATTGATGGAGGCAGAGAAGGAAGACTGGGTGGTTGGTTAAGAAGAGTACTGCAATTGCTCAGGGGAACTGCACAGATGACCTGAACAAGGAAATAGCAGAGGGATTAAGGAAGAAACAACAAACATAAGAAAAGCAAGAAAAGGATCAGACAGAGGAAAACAATTGGAGATAATATGAAGCAACTAGAACTCTAATATCCTGCTGGTGGGAGAGTACATTGTTTCAACCACTTCTGCACAACAGCAAGGCATTATCTACTAAAGGTAAACATAAGCATGCCTTATGACATAGCTATTCCATTCCTGAGTATATTCCTAACAGAAATGCATACACATGTTTATCAAGAAGCATGTTCAAAAATGTTCACAACAGCATCATTCTTAATAACAAAAAATCTAAAAATAAATAAAATGTCCCCCAACAATAGGCTAGATAAATAAATTATCATACATTAGTGGAATGGGATATAATCAGTAATCACAATGCACAAACCACAGTATATTCTACAACATGAATAAATTTCACAAACATAAGATTGTGTAAAGAATCCAGGCACAAAAGAGTAGTACTTGATGATACCCATCATATAAAATTCAAAACAGGTAAAACAATTCTATGGTGTGAGAACTGAGAAGAGTTTTACCTTTGGGGAGAAAGATAACTGAGAGTGGATCCGAGGAGTGCTTATGGGGTGCTGGTCAAGTTCTATTATTTCTTGACTGGGGTTGTCAAGATTACATAGTTACATGGATGAGTCTGCATGTAATATTATTCATTGACATTTCAATTTTGTGTGCTTTTCTATATTTGTGTTAGAATTCAATAATGTTTATTAAAACAAAACAAAAAATTGCTATCTTTAGATTTTCATTGGGAAATACCCAGGCATGGTAAGGGTGATAAATTCTATGGTAATAAATTGTGCAACTATTTGCACTTTTTAAGTGTTTTCCAGATGTTTCCATGAATGTCTATATTCCATGTATTTCCATGCCCATATTTAAACTAAATAAGCAAACGAATATGTTTAGTGTTGCCTCTGGCTGGGAAGAAACTATGCCATCAGTTTTTTCATAGTTGTTCTATTTGGCAATGAGCCATAAGTGCAATTGAAGTGACTTTTACATTGAGGAAGTGGAAGTGTCCAGCATGAAGAACTATAGCAGATTTTAGCCTTTCCAACCAGAATGTATTTTCATTGCCTTTATACTTTCCTTCAGAAGTGAATGATAAAAAAAGGAACTTGTATCTTTATGATAGGCATGGGCAATGCTAGGGGATGTACTGTAGGACCGTATGGTGAATGAGGAAGGGGGAAGTCAAAGTGAATTCACTCTGTTGTCCTCAGAATAAATTAGCAAAATACTGACACTTGTGCTTTGCATCTCCATTAGTTCCATTCAGGAGAAAGACCTGGGTTAAATCAAAGCCGTTCAATGTGAGGGTTTCTTCCCATTTTGTAAGATCTTCTTGAGGAGATTTTTTTGGTATGAAACATGGACACATTAAAAAACAAATCCAATTTGAACTATAATTATACTGAGCATCCATGAGGCTAAATAAAGAGAACGTCAGTAAGTCAACTTTTAAAATACAAAACATCAACAGAAAAATAGATTAGAGAATTGGACAAGAATTTCAGAGTGTATCCAACATTTAACTCTTTTCTTTAGAACACCCATGCAATGCCCGGAGGTTGATGGCAACCATGGACAGTGAGAAAGGGCACTTACAGTATTCCTCTGACACATTCAGTAATATATTCCAGAATTAGAATGATTTGAAGTAGTAGGCTTAGTCCTCTCCAATCAGCCCCAAAGCTAAACTCAACTCATCCTTGTGATACTTGCCTAGATGGCCCCCTAGTTGGGTTAAGAACCTGGAAGAAGGAATGAAAGGGATCTAAGTTCTCTACACCTTTACAGTGCTCAGAGACTTTGGAGAATTTTGGAATGTGGAAACATGAATTCAGCTACTGAGCATTATACTGAACTAGAACTATTCTCAATAGTAATCAAGCTAAATAAAAAGAACCCCTACAAATAATTTTTTAAATGACACAGTAGAAAAATGAGTAAGACATGTGAATATGCATTTCACAAAAGAAGAGATGGAAAATGCCAATAAACATATAAAATAGTGCTCCTCCTCACTGGTCATTAGAGTAATGCACACACCCACCAAGATGCTTAACATTAAAATTGCCAAGTATAGGCTAGGATGTCAAGGCATGGAACTCTCCTACACTGGAGATATTGGTATAACTATTTTGGAAATTTATCTACAAAAGTTGAATATATGCACACTCTATAACCTGCATGCACACCAAAAGATATGTATAAGAATATTCATAGGTATGTAGTAGCCAAAAAATGGATAAATTGTAGCTTGTTCTCACAATGGAATAATATACGGCGATGAAAATGAGTTAACAACATAAAGTCCAAGCAAGATGAGATCATTTGGGGTCCTGGAAATCTACCATAATTTTCTCAATGTCTTATCAGCTCCAAACCATCATTGTAGAGCTCCATTTGCCATTTTCTTAGCCACATAACATTAGTAATAAGAAAGTAGCCCTTACAAAATAAATGCAAAACATAATCTCCCTCAAAAAGGCATAGGTATTAGTGAAATATGTTTTTCTCTGATTTCTGATTTTGACATTTTCTGGTTGTGGTGTTGGGAAACACATACCTAAGGGGGAAAAAAGAAACACTAATTATTAATTAAATCACCATGAGGTCATTCTTATGGATATAGTTCTTATTTCTACCTTATAGAAGAAATTACTGCTCCCTTCTCCCATGTTACCACGAAAGAGCTAAAACAGGTAATGCCTGAATAAATGTATGAATGAAAGCGAACTTAGAAATGAAAGCAGTGTGATAGTACTTAGGGAGAGGTGGGCTCAGAAAATACTGAGTGCTTGTCCCTAAGGAATTCATAATCCAGTAGAATTTTGACGAATCCTATAATAACACATTTAACAAATCTTATAATAACACAATAAAAGTGGTTTTGGAATTCAGGAAGGAAGCAGTATCCAGATGGATTAGGTAATGGAGTCAGGAAATTAAATCTGAAGGATGAAAAAAATATCAAATAGAGAAAATGGAAAGGAGGGTGATAGGCATAGTATGAGCAAGGGCTTGGAGGCAGAAAACCATAAGATTAATTCAGATGCAATCTGAACACGAACTGGAACAGTATAAAATGAGGCTAGAGAAGCAGATTAAGAATGAATTTAATAGAGCACACTACATTTTAATGTACTCAGAAGCAACAGGTAAACATTGAAGAATATTTTTCAGGGTAACACAGACATATGCTTGAAGCTATGGGTTATATAGTTGACGTACATAACAATGAAAGTCACAAAATCCATAAGCAAGTTATTTTAATATTCCAGATTTTATAAAATGAGGAGTCTACAAATAGAATTGAAAGAAATATGTCTTTGAATATTTTAAAATTATAAAATAATTTTTAACTTAATAGAGTACCTACTAAGTGCCAGGCACAAGACATACAAAATCACAGATGTCATAGAACTTCAATTCCAATGGAGAATACAAAGAAATAAACAAATGCATGATGTCACATAGTAATGATAAGTGCTATGAAGAAAAAAAATTAGCAAAGTAGAGAGCGATGGATGGGAAAAGGGTGGAGGGTATGACGGTATCAGAGAGGTCCTTCGTGAAGAAGGAATAATTAAGAAGAGGAATAAATAAAGAGAAGGCAAAAAAACATGCAGAAAGATTTGGCAGGAAAGCTTTTCAGGAAGAGATAAGGGCAAGTATGAAAGACTGGAAATAGGAATAAAATCACATGTTTAAAGTATGGCCATATCAAAGATGAGTGAGCAGAGCCACAGCAAGTTCTCTGGATTGATTCTGAGTGTGTTGGAAATCCACGGGCATGTTTTGAGCAGAAGATTGATATTATTTAATGCACATGCTAAAATGATCACTCCAGCTGCTGTATGGAGAACACTCAGGTGGGGAGTGGAGGGAGTAAATATTCATCATTTGTGGGTACTGGAGATCTTTACTCTCTCACTCTCAGAAGCGGACACTTTCTCTGAATATGGGTTTGCCTTTTCTGCATGTCAGACTTCTGTCAGTAACTAACTGAATGCCGCATTTATGGTCATAGTAGGTCACTCAATATAGCCTGTAACCCAATAATCCACGTGGCAGTGAAAGAAGTAAGTCAGTGACTGATGGCCCCTTGGATTGATTCACTGATGTTATCATTCACCCATGTCAAAAAAAGTAGAGGACACTTTGTTCACTTACTGAGGCAGCTGGAAGACAATGCTCCTTGCTTTAGAGGTTTAGTCACATAAGTTATGATATATGCTTTGAACCAATTACCAGTAGAAGATGCTATTTTTTTCAACAGCCAGAAGACTTGGTTCCAGGAGCCAAGGGGGACGGGATGTAAAGGACATACCTAATAGCCCAGCTGTCAAGTTTATGTTTTCTGTCTTTACAAAGCTGAACTTTGCTGGTACCATAGGAGAGAATGTTTCTTTCGGGAGAAAACCAGTAGTTCCATTGAATTGGAATCAGGAATGTCATCTGACTATCAGAGACTATCTAATTTTTACCAAAATGGAGACAATTTTGAAACTAAGAGTAGGTACTTAATAAATTATTCTAGTGCAATAAGTGTAAGTTGGAACTGTGTCAGGCAAATTGATCATTGCAGTTGTGAACCCTCTGGGCTCCTCTAGCCACAGAGAAAGAGAAAACTTACTATATTGCCTGGAATGATTGATCTTGAATAGCAAAGGGAAATAGAGTTGCTGCTATACATTGGTGGAAAGTAGGAGGTGAAATCCTCTGGGTGCCTCTTAATAATGCCATATCCAGTGAAAAAATTAATGGAATGATTACAACAATCTTATTTAGGCAGGATCACCAAGGCTCAGATCCCTAAAATATGAAGATTTCAATTCCTCCCAAGTAAATAACTCCAAACAGTGGAGGGCATAGGGAATATGAAATGTGTAATGAGGGAAGTCACAAATGATACCGTGACCTTTAGACCAGCTGAGGAATTAAGGACTATAGCATTGAGCCATATTGTGCTACATGCCGAATCAGAACATAGACATAAATATTCTTTTAGCTTTCAAACACTCTTGCAAATTTAGGATTCACGAACATAAGTCAATCATTTATACTCTGAAATAAAGTTTGTTACTAGGAATTAAAGCCTGATACCTGTTATCATTAAAGATTTGTTTCCTCAAATGTTGACCATAACAGAGATGTCATGAGTCTCTTTTAAGTATCCTCCTACTGTGGTCAGCCCCTCTCAGGGGCTGAGAGTCAGTATCCGTTTGTTGATGAGATTTCCATTATTTTCATATTTATAACAAAACTGCAAAAGTAGGAATTCCCAGTCTTCTCCATCATGTTCTCACTTTCTCATTTCCTTTATTACCTGTTCTTCTGGCACGTCCTAGCTCTGAACTCTAGACAGTGTTTGAGGACTTGCTTTTACCTACTGATTTTCTGTTTTTAAATCAGTCCTTTGGGAGCACTAACTGTCCAAAAGAGTCATAGACATTTTGGATGTAGAAGCTTTCCTTCAGCTCTTACAGGAAAAGTAGAAATAATTAAAGGGAAAAATGTTTAATTTTTGAATATAATTTCTTAAATCACCCTCATATCCAACACTATGAATAGAAAGGGTAATAAAAAGCTATTAGAAATAGTTAAAATAGAGAGAACAAATGAGTTAGTGTCTTAAACAAAAAAGACTCCTTTACAAATCAATACAAAAATAGAATCAACAAATAAAAATATGAGCAAAGAACATGAACAGGTAAGTCAAAAGAGAAGAAATACAAATGCTCAATAAGTGTTTCATGGGACAGTTTCCCTGGGAAATAGACTCAGAGCTGGAGGTTCATGTGCAGGTGCTTTATTGAGGTGTCTTCTCAGCAACAGTATCTGTAAAGGAATGAGGGAAGCAGGATTGGGCAGCAGGAAAAGCTGAACTGTGAACAGTGGCATTCAAGGCCTCAGCAGATCCATAGAGCTAAAACTGGGATGCTCTTCAGCTATGCCCAAGATTGAGCCAGAGGCTGGACCTTCGTACCACTGCATCGCCAGTCTTTGTATGTAGGCTGCCCCAGACTGATATTGCATCCTCAGGGGGGGCTGATCCCCCAAATTGCCTTGTGCTCGTTAAAAATGCAGATGCCCAGGCCCATCCTCTGAACAGCCTTAGTAAGGCTCAAGGATCTGAATTATTTTTAAGAATACCCCAGGTGGTTCTCACGCATAGGAAATTTGGAAAGCACTTGTCTTACAGATACTACTCATTCATTTCTCTACATCTTCCAGGGTCTATCTTCATTTCAGATTAGAACATTATTGGCTTTGTGCCTGTATATCAGCAGCTTAACTCCTTGCAAAAGCATATATTTTAATAAATCAACGCAGCTATTATAAAAGGCTGGTATACTTGGCCATTTGAATAATAGCTCTGCAATTGGTGATAATTCATTATGTTATTCACCGTTTCTTATAAAATAATTCATGAGATAAATCCTTTTTCAATTTTAATAGGAACAAGAGAAGGTCTTTTTTCAGAACTGAAGTATTTATTTTTATTAAGCAATGGGAAGTACATAATCATTTATTTCCCTTTTTTCCTTGATTGAACACAAACTGAACCAAAGTTACTATATAAATCTAAATTTTAATAAATTTGCTGCTACTCTCTGGCACTTCCTTTCCCACAGGTCTAACTAAGCAACCCTTGTGTGGTTTTGACTCTCCATTTTATTTTAGCAAATTTAAGTTGTACATGCTGTGCCTGTTACTGACGTATTGCCTCTCAGCTCCAAATTCACCTTTTATTACATGCTTTGCTTTAATGGACGATATTTCTTTAATCATTTCTCCTTTACAATGGGCACGATGTTAAGCTTTCTCAATAGAAGGTGCTAGAAGACACTGGGAAGAAAGGACTCCTCTGCTGTTTTCTGCTGCTCCACGTAGGTCAGCAGTGTGAATATGAGGATACCCAGTGGGCTTTGCCTCAGCTCTGAGTGCAGAAAGCACAGTCTCTTGTCAGCCTTGCAACACTGGCTTGACCATTATCTTCTTGTCCTTCTGACAGGGTACCACACTTTCAGCCTCTTGCTCCACCAGTGCCTCCACTCCCTCTGCATGCCTGCAAACCTAGCTACCAGCTGCAGCTTTCCTGCATCCCACCTATGTCCTGGAGGCCTGCCACCAAGGCCCGTTGTCCTTCTGCACCTGCCCACCATCTACAGATCACCTCCCAGACACTATGCACTCTGGAGCAGGTCCATCCACGCAGTCAACAGCTGCAGTATTGCCCGCATCCTGGAGGGGCAGGGGTTGCTTTCTGCTTGTTTAGTGACTGTAGACCAGCTGTGGTCCAGTAAACTAGTGAACTTCTCTGCCATCTAGTAGGTTGCAGCTACACCTTTTCCAATCAGTTCTAAACCTCAGCCTTGGAAAGAGGGCCCCACTTTAAAGCTTGTCCTTCCTTGAGTACTCTATCTCAGCCCTGGGTTTCCATACAGAGTTTTTTATATCCTATATTTACTATTTTATCAGAGTTTCCTGATTCTTTATATTAAACTTACCCTGTTTATTCATTCTGTGGTTCCTGTCTCCTGATTGGACTCAGACTGATGCACATATGTTTTAGTATAAAGACTAGACATAATCTAAAACTTGTAATACTCAAACTTCTACTTGATGTTAAGCTAGAAGACATACAAAGTTTCTTTTTTTTTTTTTTTAAAGATTTTTATTTATTTATTCATTTATCCCCCCCTTGCTGCTTGTGCTCGCTGGGTCAGCTAACCACGCCGTGCGGGCGGGCTTGCCTTCACCAGGAGGCCCCGGGAACCGAACCCGGGGCCTCCCATATGGTAAACGGGAGCCCTACTGATTGAGCCACAGCCGCTTCCCACAAAGTTTCTAAGAATAATTTTTTTGGGAATAAAACTTTAGAAATTACATAAATCCATTCAGCATATATAAATATTTTGAATAAATAACAATTCAACATGTTTTTAAATCTGCAACTAGGCCTAATATCAGTATCAGAAAGTCAATTAACAGAAAGTCAATTAAAATTGGTGGAAATATAAGACCAGGAACAGCAATTCCTGGATTCTGGGAAATTTTAGAAAATAACGTGTTCCATTTCTAGCTTTCCTAACTGCAAAATGGCAGCACAATCAATATAGCCTTCTTTTAGTTAGAAGTTTTCATGGTGAAGTCTCTAGTTTACCAATTTCCTTCCCATGGTTATTAAACTTGGAATAGAAATGCCAGTTCATTTTAATTTGTTTTCTAGTGGTCAGAGAATGATATTTGGCTGCAGGCATTTTGTAGTTGACCTTCTGTTAGGCTGAACTAAACTTTAATCCCAAGTTAACATTTAATATACATTCTTCACTCATGATGTAATTATTCAGCACCTACTCTTGGTAAACCTTTGAGAGAAATACAAAGATGAACTTGTCGTAGAAGCAGGGAGAACATTACACCTAAAACAAGAAGATAAATGAAACTGTTCTACCTTCTAAGGATGGGAGCAATCATTTCACTAAACAATATAAATACTCTCAGTGTTGCCAATATAAAAGTAGTGTTATAGTGGAAATAAGTTCAGGAGTGGAAGGAGAAACATAGTTCATACAAAAGCAGTGGTTTCCTCATCTACAGGGTAGAAATTCAATTGTAAATAAGCAGGCAGGAGTCTGGAGCATCCTTCTCTGAAAAACCTGAAAGAACTAGAGAAAACACCATAAACATTGATATTTCAAGATTCCCTTCCCCTCCTCTACTTGGAATGGTGAGGAGATAGGACCCCTGTGATGGTTAATTTCATGTGTCAACTTGGCTAGGTTATGGTCTCCAATTGTTTAGTCAAGCAAACACTGGCCTGATTGCTGCCGAGAGGATATTTCATAAATGGATTTAAATTATTAGTCATATGAATGCATCTATGGCTGATTACATCTACAATCAACAAAGGAGACTGTCTTCAGCAATGGGAGTGTGTCCTCATCCAATCATTTCAAGGCCTTAAAGTGAGAACTGAGGATATCAGCAGTCTGAAAGAATTTCTATTTCTGCTTCAGTCAGCCTGCTTCTCCTGGGGAATTCAACATTACCTTCACTGGAGTTTCCAATTTGTAGCTTCTGGAGAATAAAACTTCACCTTTATTGAGTTTCCAACTTGCAGCCTGTCCTAGAGAATTCTGACTTTCCAATCCCCACAGTCACATGAGCCAATTCCTATAATAAATCTCTTAATATCCTGTCAGTTCTATTTCTCTAATGAACCCTGACTAATACAACACCCAAAACCACAGTGGCTCAAACTAAGTAGATGTTTATTTTTCTTTCATGGAAGAGTCCAAAGGCATAAGAGCATCATTTG
The DNA here is from genome assembly GCA_026826555.1 of Tolypeutes matacus. NCBI lineage: Eukaryota > Metazoa > Chordata > Mammalia > Cingulata > Chlamyphoridae > Tolypeutes > Tolypeutes matacus. The sequence continues at coordinate 49,096,956 of JAKSZT010054304.1, forward strand.
GGATGGTTGACAAGAATTGTGCCTAATATGGTCAACCAGAGACCAGGTGTCTCCCTCCTTGTTGTTCCAACCTCTGGGGTGCTCTCCTCAGCAAGGCAGAAGCTGACTCAACAGCACCCTGTCAGCATGTCAGCCCATAGCTAGGAGGAAGAGGAAGTGGAGAGCAAGTGACTTCCTTTTGAAGAAAGTGATCAGGAAGTTGCAAACATTAGGAGGCTACTCCAAGGGAAATTCTAGCTGAGCAGGCATGTGCCCTGCTAATATTTAAAAGGGTGGAGATGGTTCTCTTATTCAAAATAAAAAGGAGATATAGGAAACAATTAGTAGTCTCTGCCATACTCCAATATTTTTTAAATGCCTCACTGTCCCATAATGCCGTAAATAAGCCTACTTACTTAAATAATTATTTAACTTAAAATAAGCTTATTTGAGCCACAGTATTAAAAAAGAACAAATGACTAATGATCATTAGCAGAAGTTTGCAGGGAGCAGAAGAAAACTTTTCTATTACAAATGGCTCCATGAAGACAAGAATATACCTAGATAGAAAGAACAGAATACTATTGGAAAAATAAAAACAGGACAGTTAGAAAATAAGAAAAATATTCTGAAAAATTCAACAAAAGCATTGGACTTCAAAGTCAAGAACATCTCCCAAAACGTGAGGGAAGGGTTGGGTATAGGAACAAAGATTTGGGAAAAAAGACATAAAACATAAGAAAAGTAGATAATCATCAAGGAGGTCCAATATTAGACTACTTAGATTTCAATGAAGAGAAAAACAGAAATACAGTAAGGAAGTATTATGGAAGAAATTACTCAAGAAAATTTCTCAAAACAAAAGACCATGAGTTTGCAGATTGAAAATGCCTTTCAAGAACTGACACAAGGAAAGAAAAGAAAAAGTATAACAAAATTTATCAACATAATTTTTCAGAATAACAAAAGTAGTCAATCCTAATGTGGGTAAGAAAAATCAGGTCAGATATCAGGATGTCTTCTGACTTAATGCAATACTGCAAGTAATAAGACAATAAATTCCTTTAAAATGTGTGAGACAACTATTCTAACCCAGCCTCCCACACCTAACCAAAATATCAATCAAGTATAAAAATGACAACAATTTCATAGTTCAGGACTAAAAATTTTATTTCTTGTGCATTATTTTTCAGGTAGCTCCTAAAGGATATGCTCCAGTAAATCCAGTAAAATAAACAATCAAGAAAGAAGAAAGCACAGCTCTGAGAATCAGAGAAAACACCAAGGCCAGTGGGCAGACATGAGAGCATCCACTGCATGTTGAAATGCGTAACCGACACTGCCAATGTCCTTTCAATCTCACTAGGGGCTTAAGGGCTTCAACACACTATGACCAACTTTCGAAGGACAATATCTGCACCTATTTCCTGAAGCTTTTTCCACAGCCACTTAAGGCTTCTTGAATTTGTTCTAAGGACAGAAGTACCAACTAATTAACACCTCCCAGAAGCAGACTCAATAACTGATCGAAGTTATTGTTTATGCCAGCTCCTGCATGCAATTACACTGAGGTATAAATTCTACCTCTTTACCCAGTTTTCTGGGATTAGGTGCCATCATTCTAACTGGCTTGATAGCTTCTCCTTTAGTGGCTGCTGTCCATTCCCTGTCTCACTGTCCTACTCCTCTTTTGGTGTTTCTGCACCTCCCACATAAACTACTTGTACTTGAATTCTTGTTTCAGGGTCTGCTTCCAGGGGAACACAAACAAAGACCAAGTGGGAGAATGGAAGACCCTGGGAGAGAGTTCCATGGGAATGAGGGAATTGATAAAGCATTTGATGCCTCTGAACACTGGAAATATTCAAGAGACCTGAAAAGCTATTGAAATATTCAGGAGGAATTGGAAATAGGAATATAGAAAACTAAGCATGAAAGGAAATAAACAACACTGCTATAAAAGGCATTATAAATACTGAGATAAAACAAAAGAAAATTGTAAAGAAAGGAAACATGCTCACAGAACACTACTTGATTTAGTGCATAATCATGACAAGCAAAAATTTTTATTCATTTAATCAAAAGTGCTATAACTACACTGAAAGACAGAGGGAAGAAGAGCAGATGACATACTAAATGATTAAATCCTTGTCTCTAGTCAATAGATACTATCTAAAATAAATAGTTCATGGAAAAGGTAGAAAAAGTATATTGTATAAACATGTGGAGACAAATACCAGAAAAAAAAAAAAAAGTTACTAGAGATGACAGTGGTTGTCTTTGGGAATAGAGAGAGAGGATGGCGTGGATCCAGATAATACACTAATTTGTTAAACATGCATATATTTTAAATTAATTTTGAAAATAAAGCTGATAGGTCCAGAAATAGATACTCTTGAACATGCTTTATAATTTATACTATTATGTGCAAAAATTAAAATTTTAAATGTGACAGAACATTTAGAAAGACAGTAAGGAAAAATGTAATGGAGGTGAGCTATTTATGCCCACTTTCATTGTTTTAATATTTGTTTACATGCACATGTATATGTTTTATGATAATTTTAAAAGGCATTTAAATTAAAAGAATAACTTAAAGAATGGGGAAATAATTCTTGTAATAAGTTTCTATACTGTTTCTTTATACTCATAGAGAATTGTGGGAAAGGAAACATCAAAGACTGAAATTTAAAACCCTTGACTATTTCTGCTGTACAGCTAAAGGCTGAGGCTTCAGGTGAATGACTCATTTATCTAAGCATAGTAATAGCATGAATATATAAGCATCATTAGGTACCCAGTTCTAATCTGTTGGTAAAATGTGTGGAGAGTGACTTTTCAAACAATGGCAATTTTAATTTCACATATGAAAATGGGAAAAATAATTATTTCCCAGGCCATCCAATATCCAAATCAATTTCTCTAATATTTTAAACACTGCTTTAAAAAACTCTCCAAGGATTTTCTTGGGAATTGAATCACATCCCCCACAGAAGTCATGTTCAGGTTTTCATTCCTGGTACTATCGGTATGAAGATGTTATTATTAGTTAGGGTATGCTCAAACTGAATGAGGGTGGACCTCAATCCAGTATGGCTAAAATTGTTATAAGCAAAGGAAATTGGACAAAAACCCATGGGAAGCTAGAAGTCAATGGAACCTGGAAGAAAAAAGAGAGGACTTCGCCACATAATGGAAAAAAGGACCCAAGAATTGCTGGCCAGACAGAACACTACTGACCCCTAGAGGAAGCAATCTTTCTAGCCTCTGAAACTGTAAGTCAATAAATTCCCATTGCTAAGCCAACCCATTCTGTGGTGTTCGTCTTAGCAGCCTGGAAATTAAGACAGTTTTTGGTACTGAAAGTGGGGTGCTGCTATAACAAATATCTAAATATGTGGAAATGGCTTTGGAATTGGGTCGTGGGTAACGACTGGAAGAAAAAAGCCTAGATTGCTTTGAAGAGACTGTCCATATATATATGAGTGGTAAAGGTACTTCTGATGAGGCCTTAGAAGGAAATGATGAATGTATTATTGGAAACTGGAGGAAAGGCAATCTTTGTTATAAAGTGGTAGAGAAGTTGCTGAATTATGTCCTGGTGTTGGACTGAAAGTGGAACTTGTAAGTGTTGAACAAGGATATTTAGTTGAGGAGATTTTCAAGTGTGGAAGATTCATCCTGGTTTCTCCTTGCAGCTTATAGTAAAATGCAAGAGGAAAAGACTGTCAAAGATCCAATTCTTAAGCACAAAAGAAGAAGAAATTGATGATTTGGAAAATTCTTAGCCTATCCAGAGAGTGTGCTCTGAAACTAGGGCTAGAAATAGATCAATTAGGAACTTCCCTGAGTTTCTGGGAAGCAAGTCCCCAGAGAATAGGGCTACATGTGAAGGTTTAACTGAACAACTCTTTACAAAAGAGGGTATGGCTGGATATGGATCCAGTCAGACATCTCAAAGGAAGTCAGAATTGGAAATGCAAGTATCCAGGGAGGATCTGTGGACAGTCCTTTTATCTGATGCTTTAGAACCCCTTAAACTACAGGCAAAGCCAATGAAGCTTTGTGAAATTTATATGAGCAGAACCACCACCATCCTAGATTGAAAGGGACAGAGAAGAGGTGAACTGAAGAAAGAATGACTTCAAGAACAGAACCATAGAAGCAGAAGTCTGGAAAGGAAAGATTGCCTCAGGACAAGAGAATAGGCCCACCCATGAGTGTGGAAATGACTGGTTTTTCCAGTACTTGGAGGAAGCAGGCCTTCTGCCCTGGCATTTGGAGAGGATGAGGTTTCTGTCCCAAAGAGAATTTGGCTGCCACCCCAAGGGTCACAGAGAATGGAGTCTATGCCCAGGTATTCAGGGAGAGTTTGGCTGCCACCCCTATGCTTGAAGAAGGTGGGCCTACAGCCAGTTTTAAGGCAAAGTGAGACCACCACTTTAGAGTTTGGAGGGGGGCCTAGGCACCAGCATTTGGGGAGAGCATAACCATTGTACAAGCAATTTGAAAAGATGGGGCTTCAGTTCCAGCAGGCTCAGAGGACAAAACATCAAGCCCACAGATGGCTCTCAGACATTGAGATCTAATAGAGTTTGTCCTCCTGGGTTTTATATTTGCTTGGGAACTGTGACCTTTGTTTTCCCTCCAATTTCTCCCTTCTGAAACAGGAATGTTTATCCTGTGCTTGTCCTACCATTATATTTTGGAAGTAGATAAATATTTTCAAGGTTTTACAGGTCCACAGAAGATGAATTTTTCCAAGGATGGACCACACTTAGGAGTGATTTTGATGAGACTTTGGATTTAGGTTGTAACTGAAATGACTTGAGGCTTTTGGGATCTTGGGACTGAGTGAATATATTTTGCATATGAGAAAAACATGTCTTTTGGGGGTCTAGAAGGTGGATGGCTGGAGATTGAATCATGTTCCCCACAAAAGGCATGTTCAGGTCCTAACTTTTGGTCCTGTGGGTGTGAACCTATTTATAAATAAGACCTTTGAAGATGTTCTTATTAGTTAAGGTGGGCCCAAACTGAATGAGCATGGACCTTAATTTAGTAGGGCTGAAGTCTTTATAAGCAAAGGAAATTGGACATAGGACAAAAATCCACAAGAAGCCAGAAGTTAACAGGACCCTGAAGAGAAAGGAAAGCACATCACCATGTGACAGAGAATCCAAGGAATCCAAAGATTACTGGCCAGCCAAAACACTAACAAACCCTAGAGAAAACATGCTTTCTAGCCTCTGAAACTGTGGGTCAATAAATTCCCATTCTGTGAAATTTATCATAGTAGCCTGGAAACTAAGAGTTTTCTATGTACAAAATGCATTTAAAATATCAACTATAGAATTATCTAATACGTACAAAATGAACTCATTTGTGAGTTTACATACAATATGCAATGATACTATACAGTACAAAACATAAATTAAGTTTTTATTCTATTGTGGAAAAAACATAACAAAACAATAAAATAATGTGTGAGATATATAAACAATTCAACTAGCACAAAATAAAATAAACAAGTAAAGTCATGTTTTCAAAATTATCATTTAATGGATGAAGACTTCTGAGTGAGGTTTGGTGACAAGAGGAGGGAGATGGGGGCTGTACTAACTCTTGCTGGTGGAAAAAGGAGAGCAAAAATTAGTAAGAGTGAGTGAGTGAAACATTAAGTGTCAGATACTCATCTATACACAATTCCAAGGAACTAGTAAATGTCTTCTCCTTGAGGCCCTCCAAATAGTGGAAGGATACAGTGAAAACAATTATACGAAGTCATAGAAATAAACTCAAAAAGGACATCTATTTGGATTTCCTTTGCTTTCAATTTTACATACCTTGCTAACATGACACTGTACTTGCATTTCAATTCTTTTGAATGTGATATATCCACCCATATTTTTATATATATTGTAAAAATTTATTTTAAATATTTGGTATAAAATATCCAAGGTCTTGTCTTTCTTCTTTCTCCAACAACAATGGGCAGTAGATTGAACAGGTTCCTCTCTTATAAGTTTTTCTCAAAAGGCTCTTCTAAGCTTCTTGGGCTCACCTACATTCTTTTTTTTTTTCTCTTTTGTATTTTTTATTCACCTACATTCTTAATAGTCTCTTCCATCTTCTTAGATCATATTTTTAGCAATATAGAAGCTCATGCTACATCCTCACACCCTGACCCAAAATTCAATATTTCTTACAATGATATTTTTTTACTTATTAGTGAATTTTAGTTATTATCTGGTAAAAGTTTTAATATATAATAGATTTCTGAGAATCCAGATAATAAGATATACAAGTTGGTCCAGAGTCCAGTGGGAAATGGAAAAAAAATAGTTCACTATTTTTTAAAAAGTAGAGGGAATTGAGTTAGGGGCAACTAACAGTAAAATGATGGAGGGCCTGATAAAGGGAAAGGAGAGATTTGAGTAGGAAGAGAGTGATAGACTAGAACAACATGCCAACAGAGAAAGCAATATAGAAAATGCAATTGTAGAAGAGACTGTCTGTGACCAATCCATATCCCCTTGCCTTACCCTTTAGGTTACTGCACATGGCTCAAAGGGCATAGTTGGCTCCCAGCATCTTTTTGACTGATGGTGGTCCCTATGCTTGAGAGCATGCTCCTGCCCACAGTGTGGATGAGATGTGCCTAGGAGTAAACGTTTATGGGCAATGCCTCCAATAAATGAGAAAAGGGAATTGGTAGGTAAATATGCCAGGCCCTCATCTTCAGAAGGAGAGCCCATGGCTGTGTTCAATATTCTGTCTCAGAGGGTGACCAGTATGATTAATTCCTGCTACCAACAGCAATAACCATGAATCAACTTAATGAAGTGAAGGAAGAAATAAAGGCTATTAAGAAGACACTGAGGGAACATACAGAAGAAATCGTAAACATACATCGAAAAGATTACACATCTGATGGTGGTGAAGGCCACAATGCAAGAAACTTAAAATATGCTGGAAGCACATAACAGCAGATTTGAACAAGCAGAGGGAAGTAATACTGAAAACAAAGATAGAACACCTGAAATAGCACAGTTAATAGAACAGAAAGATAAAAAGATACAAAAAATTCAGCAGGAACTCAGAGAACTAATGACAAAACAAAATGCACAAACACATGCATTATAGCATCCCAGAAGGAGAAGAGAAGGGAAAGGGGGCAGAAAGACTGTTAGAGGAAATAATGGCAGAAAATTTCCCAACTCTTTTGAGGGACATGGATGTACATGTCCAGAAAGTGCAGCATACTCCAAACAGTATAAATACTAACAGGTTTACCCAAAGACACATATTTATCAAATTGTCAACTCCTCAAGACAAAGAGAGAATTATGAAAGCAGCAAGAGAAAAGAGATCAAACAAATATAAGGGAAGTTTGATAAGATTATGCTCTAATTTCTCATCTGAAACCATGGAGTCAAGAGACAGTGGTATGGCATAGTTAAGGTGCTAAAAGAAAAAAACTGCCAGCCAAGAATTCTGTATAGAGCAAAGCTGGCATTCAAAAATGAGGGGGAGCATATGTGGCTCAAGCAGTTGAGCACCCGCATCCCACATGGGAGATTCCAGGTTCAGTTACTGGTGCCTCCTAAAAAACAAAACAACAAGCAAAACAAATGAAAATACCAACTCAGGGAAGCTAATGTGGCTCAGTAGTTAAGCACTGGCTTCCCACATATGAGGTCCTAGGTTCATTCCCTGGCCCCTAGTACGTTAAAAAAAAAAAAAAAAAAAGAGGAAGAGTTCAAAATATTTATAGATAAACAGAAATTAAGAGAGTTTGTCAACAAGAGCCTGCCCCTTAAGAAATACTAAAAGGAGTTCTGCAGGTTGAAAGGAAAAAAATAGGAGACAGAGAGTTGGAGGAGAGTGTAGAAAGGAAGATTATTAGAAAGAATAAATAAAAGTATAAAAAGAGAAATAAAACCAAAATATGACATATAAACCCAAAGGAAAAATGGCTAATATAAGTACTGCCTTGACAGTAATAATATTGAATGTTAATGGATTAAACTCTCCAATCAAAAGACACAGATTGGCAGAATGGATAAGGAAATATGACTCATCAATATGCTGTATGCAAGACTCACCTTAGACCCAGGGATGCAAGGAAATTGCAAGTGAAATGTTGTAAAACAATTTTACATACAAACAATAACCAAAAGAAGGTGGGAGTAGCTATACTAATATTGGACAAATAGATTTTAAATGCAAAACTATTGTAAGGGATGAAGGAGGACACTATATATTAGTAAAAGGGATAGGGGGCAGATGTGGCTCAAATGGTTGGGCATCCATCTCCCATATGGGGGGACCTGGGTTCAATCCCTGTGACCTCCTGGTAAAAATAAAGAAAAATATAGAACGTGCGCGGGCCACCAGGCCCCATGAGTGGGTATGCTGTCAGGCCCCACGAGCAGGTGAGCTCCCCAGGCCCCGAGTGCAGGTGTGCCACCAGGCCCCACGAGCGGGTGTGTCATCAGGCTCCATGCACAGGTGCACTGCCAGGCCTCATGAGTGGGTGAGCCCCACAGGCCCAGTGCATGGGTGCACCATCAGGCCCCATGTGCAGGTAAGCCATCAGGCCCTGCAAGCAGTTGTGCCGACAGACCCTGCCGAGCCACGCAGCAAGATGACGTAACAGGAGAGTGACACAAGGGAGAGTCAAGATGAGATGCACAGAAAAACCAGGAACTAAGGTGGCAGTGGCTGTAAGACAACTCTCTCCCACATTGGAGGTTCCCAGGATTGAATCCTGGTGAAGACAGGAGAAGAAGGATGAGAAGAGAGGGCAGGAAAGAGACACAGAGAATTGCCCAGCAAATGGACACAAAAACAGCAAAAATGGGGAGGGAGGAGTAAAAATGGAGAAAAGTAAAATAAGTAAATAAATCTTTAAAAATAAACAAATAAATAAAAGGAATAATCTATTAAGAAGAAAGAACAATCATAAATATTTATGCATCTAACCAGGTCGCCCCAAAATACATGAGGCAAACAAAGGAAAAATTAAGGGGAGAAATAAATGTCTCTACAATTACAGTGGGGGACTTTAATACACCATTACCATCACTAGACAGAACATCTTGACAGAAGGTTAATAAAGAAACAGAGACCTTGAACAATATGTTAAAGTAACTAGACCTAATGGACTTACATGGAACATTACACCCAAAAGCAGCAAGATATACATTCTTCTCAAGAGCACATGGATCATTCTCCAGGATAGACCACATGCTAGATCACAGACCAAGTATCAGTAAATTTAGAAAGATTGAAATTATACAAAGTAATTTCTCTGGCCACAATGGAATGAAGCTGGAAATAATAAGAAGCAGAGAAACAGAATAAGCATAAAGATATGGAAGTTAAGCAATACATTTTTAAACAATCAATGGATCAGGGAAGAAATGGCAAAAGAAATCAGTAACTACCTCAAAATGAATGAAAATGAGAACACAACATAACAAAACCTACAGGATGCAGCTAAAGCAGTGCTGAGACGGAAATTTATAGCCATAAATTCTTATATTAAAAAGGAGGAAAGAGCTAAAATCAAAGACCTATCTGCACACCTGGAGGAACTAGAAAAAGAACAAGCTAATCCTAAAGCAACCAGAAAGAAGGAAATAAAGATTAGACCAGAAATAAATGAAATTGAGAGTGAAAAAACTAGACAAAATTAACAAAACCAAAAGCTGGTTCTTTGAGAAGATTAATAAAATTGACATACCCTTAGCTAGACTAGCAAAGAAAAAAAGAGAGAAGATGCAAATAAATTTTTAAAAAGTAAACCACCAGAGAGGGGTATCACCGATCTCAGAGAAATAAAGAGTATTGTAAGAGGATAGTTAGAAAAATCGTATGCTAACAAGATGGATAACATAGATGAAATGGACAAATTTCTAGAAACACACAAGCAATCTACATTGACAAAAGAAGAAACAGAACAACTCGACAGACTAATCACAAGCAGCAAGATTGAATTAGTCACCAAAAACCTCCCAAAGAAGAAAAGCCTAGGACCAAATGACTTCATGGGTGAATTCTACCAATCATTCCAGAAAGAACTAATACCAATCCTGCTTAAACTCTTCAAAAAAAAAAAAAAATAGTAGAGGCAACATTACCTATCTCATTCTATGATGCCAACATCACTCTAATACTATAGCCACATAAAGATGTGACAAGAAAAGAAAACTACAAACCAATCTCTCTAATGAACTTAGATGCTAAAATCTTCAAGAATACACTTGCTAACAGTATTCAACAACACATAAAATGAATTACACTCCATGATCAAGTGGGTTTTATCTCTGGTATGCAAGGATGGTTCAACATATAAAATCAATCAATAATACACCACATTAACAGACCAAAAGAAAAAAAAAAATCACATGATCATCTCTATTGACACAGAAAAAGCATTTGACAAGATATAGCATCCTTTCTTGATTAAAAAAACACTCCAAAAGATAATAAGCAATCTGAGGAGGAAATCAAGAAAAAATTCCATTTACAATAGCAACTGAAAGAATCAAATATCTAGGAATAAAGTTAAAGATTTAAAGGACTTGTACACAGAAAACTATACAACATTGTTAAAAGAAATCAAAGAAGAACTAAATAAACGGAAGAATATTCCCTGTTCATGGATCAGAAGACTAAGCATCATTAAGATGTCTGTTTTACTCAAACTGATTTACAGATTTAACACAATCCCAATAAAAATTACAACAGCATTTTTTACTGAACTGGAAAAGCCAATTATGAGATTTATTTGGAAGGACAAGGAACCCCAAATAGCCATATTGAAAAAGAAAATTGAAATTGGAGGAATCACACTATCTGACTTTAAAGCATACTACAAAGCTACCGAGGACAAAACTACATTGTATTGGCACAAGAATAGACATACTGACCAATGGAACTGAATTGAGAGTTCTGATATAGATCCTCACATACATGATCAACTGATATTCGACAAGGCCACCAAGCCCATTCAACTGGGACAGAATGGCCTCTTCAACAAATGGTGCTGGGAGAACTGGATATCCATATTCAAAAGAATGAGAGAGTATCATCATCTCACACCCTATACAAAAGTTAAATCAAGATGGATCAAAGACCTAAATATAAGAGCCAAGACTATAAAGCCTAGAAGAAAATGTAAGGAAGAATCTATGAGATGATGTAGCAGTAAATGGTTTCATAAACTTTATACCCAAAGTGCAAGCAACAAAAGAAAAAATAGATTAATGGGATCTCCTCAAAATTAAAATATTTGTGATTCAAAGGAGTTTGTCAAGAAAGTGAAAAGGCAACCTACTCAACGGGAGAAAATATTTGGGAATCACTTACCCGATAAGGGCCTACTACCCAGCATATATATATTTTAAAAAATCCTACATCTCAAAAATTAAAAGAAAAACAACCCATTTGAAAAATGGGCAAGAGATTTGAATAGACATGTTTCCAAAGAGGAAATACCAATGGCTAAAAAGCACATGAAAAGATGCTCAACATCACTAACTACTAGGGGAATGTAAATCAAAACTATGATGCAATATCATCTTATACCTGTTAGACTGGAGGCTATCAAAAAAACAGAGAACTACAAGTGTTGGAGAGGATGTGGAGGAAAGGGAACCCTCATCCACTGCTGGTGGGAATATAAAATGGTGCAGCCATTGTGGAGAACAGTTTGATGGTTCCTCAGGAAACTAAATATAGAATTGCCATATGATCCAGCAATCCCACTTGTGAGTATATATCCAGAAGAATTGAAAGCAGGACATGAACAGATATATGCATACCAATTGTCATGGCGGAATTATTCACTATTGCCAAAAGTTGGAAGCAACACTGTGGTATATGCATATGATGGAATATTATTGTAAGAAGGAATGAAGTATTGGTACACATGACAACATGGATGAATCTTGAAGACCTTATATTGAGTGAAGTAAGCCAGTCACTAAAAAACAAAAATTGCATTATCTCACTGATATGACCTAAGCATACTGAGTAGACTCACAGAGATAAAGTCTGGAGGATAGGTTATCAAAAGACAGAAAAGGAGTGGAGTGTGGTGAGTCAATGCTCAATCTGGAAGGGGATGGTTGGGCAATGGATGGGGGTGATGGTCATGCAAGGATGTGAGTGGGGTCAATGGTGCTGGAATGTGAGGGTGAGCGGGTAGAGGGGTTGAGTTGGACTATCCATGGTACTGTATGGAGGACTGGAGGAAAGAACAGGTGACTCTGGGGGTTTTTAGGTCTGTGGTTGAAACTACAATTGTGGGAATGCTCTTTTGGCAACTATGGCAGGGGAGGGTCATTGATATAGGGTGCTGGTGGTGGAGGGATGTGTGGGAAAGGGTGCACCTGGGGCATGCTTTTATGGAATATGAATGCATTCACCTTGTCATAGGGTGTTATCTCAGGCAGTGAAGACTCACATCATAAACAAGAAAATATAAAACTCTTATCCTGGGGAGTCCTGCTACATTCTCAAACAGAGGGGCAAAAATCTCTCAAGTACAAAGGCAGTGTCTAAAAAAAAAAAAAAAAAAAACAGTTTGTCAAGCCCTCAATATCAATGCAAGTAACTATGAAACTTATTCTTGAAAAATTGAAACTTAGTGGTTACCATAGGTTTTGAGGGATGGAGGAGGGAAGAAGAGGTGGAACATAAGGTAGTTTTGGGGCATTGGAATTGCTCTGCATGATTTTTCAATGACAGATACATTTTTTCAAAACCTGTAAAATTGAGTGGTTCAAAGTGTAAACCATAATGCAAATCATTGACCGTGGTTAGTAGCAATGCTTCAATATTTGTTCATCAATTGTAACAAATGTACCATACTCATGTAAGATGTTATTAATAGGGGAAAATGTGAGGGGGAAGAGGTGGGATATATGGGAATTCCCTATAATTTTGATGTGACTTTTCTGTAACATAAAGTTTCTTTGAAGATAAAGTTTTAAAAAATAAGACACTGGGGGAAGATACAGAAGAAATTGTAAATATACCTAAAAGATAATTCGTTTTACAGTGATGAACAGCACAATTTTTAAAAATGGCTTTGTTTTTTGGAGAGGTTTTGGGTTGCAGAAAATTCACAGCTATGGCAGGGGAAGAATACTGGTGCAGGGTGTCGGTGGAGGGGGAATGTGTGGGGAAGGATGCATCTGGTGCATGCCTGTATAGAATATGAATGTGTTCATGTGGTCATGGGGTGCTATCTTGGTGGGTGGAGACCCACAAAATAACCAAAAAAATATAAATTCCATCCTGGAGAGTTCTGCTAAATTCTCTAATAGAGTGACAAGAATCTCCAGAGTACATAAGCAGAGGCTAGCAAAAGAGGATAAACCAATAGGCCAGACCGTTGATATTAATGCTTGTACTTATGAACCTTATTCTTGTAAAATTGAAACTTAGCTTAGTAATATATATTACCTCTTGAAAACCTCCTGTTACTCAAATGTGGCCTCTCTCTAAGCCAAACTCAGCATATAAACATACTGCCTTCTTCCCGGTGTGGGACATGACTCCCAGGGATGAGCCTCCCTGGCACCAAGGGATTATTACCAAGGACGAGCTAGCAATGCATTTGGGAAAGGACCTTGACCAAAAGGGGGAAATATTAAATGTAGATTAGGTTTTACAGCTAAGAGATTTCAAAGTGAGTCAGGAGGTCAGTCCGGAGCTTATGCTTATGCATGTCTCAGGAGGCTGTCAATCACTGCCACAGTAAACAATGCCTCAAGCAGGGTTTCTCCTGAGGGCTCTAGAGAAATCTGGACACTATGGTTAGGGCAGACAACCCCAGGAAATCAGCACTTTGCCAGTCGGCCTTACCTTGGAATATATGTTAACCTATCTTCCCAGTGTATCAGAGTTAGGTTCATTTATAATTTTCCTGCACATGGTTCTTATGCCCCTATTATTTGAACCTATAATTAGCACTATGCTCATTAAATATATATCCCAGGGATTAAATCTTCAGTTTTTTCATATGCTGGTTGAGCCCTGAATCTCAGCAGAGTAGCAGCAAACACCTACTCTCCAATTCATCAGACTTAACTAGGACAACTAACAAAATGATGATAATGGACAACACCCATGCCAAAAAACAGAGTATCTACAACTGCAAGCAAGACAGTTCCATGCATCTGCCCCGTGGGAGCTAAGCCTCTTATGCATTGGAAACAGAGTTGACATCACCATCCCAAAATCCTTAAGATTGAGGAATGAACAAACATAAAGGTGGAATGCAACTATAGACCAAAGTAGACTTATTATTATTCTAGTAATGGAAGAACTTGTAACACTGATATAAAGACAGTGGTCACCAGAGGTTCTGAGGTGAGGGAGAGGGAAGGATAGGTGTAATATGGAGCATTTGGGGAACATTGGAATTGTCATGCATGTCATTGCAGTGACAGATACAGGACATTATACATTTTGTCAAAACCTATAAAATTGTGCAATGCAAAGTGTAAATCATAGTGTAAGCTATAGACCATGTTCAGTAGCACTGCTTCAATATTTGCTCATCAATTGTGAAAAATGTCCCACACTAATGAAAGATGTTATTAATAGGGGGAAAAGTGAGGGGGGAGGGATTGGGGTATATTTGAATCCCTTATGTTTTTTTGGTTTTTTTTTTTTTTTTTTTTTTTCCATGCTCACAAATAGCATGTCTTTATTACTTCAGATTCATCATTTACCCATTACAATCTGTGGCCAAAAAATAAAAAACAGAAAAAAAAACCAATAACAATGTCACCAAAAATAGGCAGACAGGTCTTAAATTCTTTACATATAATTTATGTTACATTTAGGGGATGAAGAGGGAAAAGCACAAAGGTGTTCAAAGCCTTGATTTCCTTTTATTTTTTTTTTATTTATTTTTTTTTATTATGGGTAAAAATCAAAATTCTCACAATACATACAAACATTTGTAAAATGATATATAAATATATATGCATATATGTGTATTTGCTTACAAAAATGTTATTTTTTATATATATATATACATATATTTTAAGAGGTGCTTAGATTACCTAAAATATTATACGGAACCCACTCGGATTCCCATGTTGCCCACCTCCCACACCTCCCACCACATCCAACACAAACATCTCCCATA